>CAAKHD010000120.1:240116-264191 GCA_901007705.1 Fistularia tabacaria | reverse complement strand
CAGTACTAAAAACACACTAGAATAATCCAACTGAACATATATGTGTGTGCGTGCGTGTGCGTGCGTGTGCGTGCGTGCGTGTGCGTGCATGTTTGTGTGTGCGTGTCTGTGTGTGTGCGTGTGTGTGTGTGTTTGTGTGTGTGCTTGTTTGTGTGTGTGTGTGTGGTTGTGTGTGTGTATATATAAGTATGTATATATACACTAAGTCTAGAAATCTGATGGAAACTAGAAGTTTCATTTTCTTACTAAATCATTGTTATACCAGGTGTCAGCATTGTGCTGTTCCGGCGGTGAACAGAACTTGATTCTCCTAGATCGGACCACCCATAAACCAACCCCAGCGGGCACTGTTGGCTGGGTTGGCTCCACCTTTGGGCCCCTGCACAAGAGTCGTGTCGGGGAGCATGAATTTGAAGCGCTTATGAGAACTCTCGACAATTTGGTAGGTAACTCCGCCAAAGTAAAAGATGTGTTCATGAAAAAAAAAGTCTCTTTTTTAAAAACATTTTTTAAATGATTTTATTTCTTATAATTTGGTGAAGCTAAAACAATGAACGGTCTGTCTGGGATTGCTATCATAAGTGTCATTGATTCAGCTTTAGCTTAATGGAGTGATGTTTGCTTGCCAAGAGTTTCCTGAAAATAATTCATACTCTCATGGCAGTACGGATTTATAATGCAACGTCCATCAGCAACTTTCAGAGGACAGAAACCACAGAAATTGTCACCGTATTGTTTTTTCCAGGGTTATCGCACTGGCTATGCCTACCGGTTCCCTGTACTGCTGGAGCGATCACGGACTCGCAGGGATGTGGAGGTGCCTGCGACTGTCACAGCCTTTCACCAGTTTGATGATGATGGAGTTCAGTTGGCTTTGAGGCAGCACCCCTTCACCCAACGCCAGCAGCAAGAGAGAACTCGATGGCTCAACACTCCCAATACCTACCAGAAAGTCAGCCAGGAGCAAGCCAGCCCAGGACACCAGCGTACCACTGTGAGGTTCAGGGACACGAGCTACAGTAATCCTAATCCTGATCATTGTTAACTATTGCGCTGCATTCATTTGAACTACAAAGATGTGCGGATCAGAGAACTTAATTATTGTCAATCAGACACAAAGCTTTAGTAAACTCTTAAACATAGAAAACTGAAGTTTTGTAAACTTTGCCAGTTGGAATTTAAGCTTGAGGGCAGAGGAAACAAGATCTGCATTTCATTCACCTCCTCCCTCTCTTGATTCTCCCAGGAAATATATAGTTGAGTTATTTTTTACTCTTGTTTTCACTTTTAATTCCAGACGTTTGAAGGTTGAGTACATCTAATAAAGGTGAGATTTTTAGGGGGGACAATACAGTATGACGCTCATAGTCTTAATTCAGAAGGAGGAGCTTGGCTCTTGGCGTCCCCTCCAGGCCCTCCCTCTTTGCTCTCTATCCTCCTCTGCATTGCAGGGAAAAACCCATCTCAGTGAGGGCCTCCATACCGCAGAGCCTGCCCTCTAGTGGCAAACTATATGTTTATGGAGGAACTGTACACTCAAAACCTTTGTCTGACTTAACACAGCTATCTCTTTTGGAAGATCACGGAACAGCTCTCTTTGACCTGACTTTTCAAGATTACCAGTCACTGAATTGTACCATTCAGCTGATTTAGCTCTTCTCTCTTAGTGGTTGAAGACAGAGGAGGTAACACAAGCTGGCAGCACATCCATCAAGATAGAAAACCCAAATCAGTTTGTGCCTCTTTTCACCAACCCCCGTGAGGTTATCGAGACCAGAAACAAGGTAAATTTGCCAGCTAATCTTTTCCTTATGCTGCTCTGCCACTCACATAAGTCACACAGGACAATTTCCTCCTCAGATCCGACAGCAGAATCGGCAGGACATGAAGACAGCAGGACCACAGTCTCAAGTCCTTGCCAGCGTGATAACTGATAACAGTCCTCCTGTAAAATTATTATTTTTTTATCCATATTACAAGAATTGGTCTGTTTTCCAAAGCAGAGTCAAGAGCCTGTATTTGGTGTTTCTGTTTGTTCATTAGTCTCCAGCCAGCCCACCGACCGTCCCACCAGAGCCAGAAACTCCCAACCCCTTCAACCAGCTCACAGACCAGGAGCTGGAAGAGTATCGCATGGAAGTGCAGAAGAAACAGGATAGTGGGACCAATGGTAAAGTTCAATCAGCTCTCTTGAGATTCCTTATCATGCAATTGCACTTCAAACTAGACATGTCCTTTGAGCAGCAATAGCTAATAGTTGAGTCATTTTCATTTTGCTCTATATGGCCAAAAGAATATTGATTAACCATCCTATGATTCGTTCTTGTCAGTCAATTAATTCTAAAACCTTTTCAGGGAGGTTTCCCACTAGAATTTGCATTAATTCAGGCTGGCAAATTTGAATTAGTCCGACAAAGTACTGGCATTTGGTGATACAGTTCAAGCATTCCTGTCTGGTAAGTGAAGTTATCCTCTATGTTCCCATCGGACGCGTACCTTTATGGTCACTTTTTCAATTTATCCCTCATACGGTGGTTAAGCCTGTGGTCAAATCTCTCAGCAAAGACCTGTAAGGCTCTTCCAAACCTCGCAGAGGAAACTATACCTAATCAAGGATTTAATTCAGTTTGATAGTTATTTAGAATTATCTCTAATTGCATCTTAATGCTCCAGACTTTGTGCTGTGGGGGAAGCAAAGGAACTGATTGAAATTCTTGGTTATACAGTAGCTGTCCACATACTTTTGGCTATAAAGTGTAGAGAGGCCTGTTTGATATGTTGCCACTCTCTCCATCATTTCATACAATGCAAACTTTCTTCTAATCATCCTAAAGAAGTTGCAAAGAATATTTATAGTGAACATCTTTTTAACCTTTGCTTCCACCATCTGAAAAGCTATGGAATATGTTGTTGTCCATCCCTCCTTCACGTTGTCCTTTTCATTTATCTATTTTTTATTTATTGCATACGGCCTCATGTGAAATGGCACTGATTTGTAAACCTTCTCCACAGGGTTCTCATTATTTGTAATAAAACATAAATGTTTTTACTTGTTTTCACCCCCCATTATGGATGTTCACTGCACAACCAAAGCTCAAGAATATAGCTCCCCTCACTGTCCTATACTGTGTTTCTGTAAGTAGAGGATGAGGTAGCAAACGAGAGTGAGTCTTTTCCCGCTACTTCCCCCACAAAGGGCCCTCCACTCAGTCAACCCCCTATCTCAGGTGAGGATAGCAGTGCACCGACTGCCTGCTTGCCATGCACAATAGCTCTTTAACCAACAGCCTGCTCCTTGTATTCGATGCACCCATGTGTAACTTCCAGTCCCCTCCCACCACCATCACCCCCATTGGCTTGAAATGCTTGCTCACAACCTTTTGCTCCTCATTATATCTTGACATCTGTCATCCCTTCAGTTTTGAACCCACAGTCACAAGACATTTTGACATGTTATTGGGCCAAAAAGCACAAGATGCTGAAGCTCCAGGAATATTTCCCAGTGTGTTTACATTTTGATGCTTCTTTTTGGTTTCAATCAATCCGCATGACCTTTATATTTACATAGAATTGGGGTTTTCTTTTTATACATATAGTGAACCCTCATTTTTCACGGGGGTTAAGTTCCAAAGAGAACCCGTGATAGCCGAAATCCGTGTAACCGTTATTTTTTTTACAATTATTATACAATGAAATACTCTATAATACATTGAAACCAAAGAACAAAACCTTTTTACAGGCCCAAGCATTTGTTTAACAAATAAAAGTACTATATAAACATTTTTTTACAAATAACTACTGTACTGTAAAATAAAAATTTTAATCATCAATACGAACTGAAGACTTCCAATTATGGACATTAGCACCGCTCCAATGCGACCCGAGTAATTGGATTAGAACGGGAGAAAAGGAGAAAATTATTATGAAAAAAAATACAAAGTACAGTAGGACAAATTGTGACTTGCGCGTATTTCACTGCTCTTCTGACTGTGCCACTGCATCCTGACTCCGCTCTGTAGCGTTTTTTTTCTTCTAAAGCCCGTGGTGCAGGTGTGTTTTTTCGAGAGAAGAACATAGTAATGGGTAGTTGTTGTCGCTCTTTTTTCTTCTTTGCAAACTTGAATTTGGCAAGCTGTTTTACGTACATGTACATTAAACCGTAACGTTATTGACACACAGGTAGAGAAGAAGCGGGGGGACTGTTTAGCCAATCAGAATGCAGAACACAATGCACAATGCAAATCCGTGAAGCAGCGAGAACGTGAAAGGTGAACCGTGTTATAGCGAGGGTTCACTGTAATAAATACAAAGAGCCCAGTTTCTTATGACTTCATTCAGTTTGTGCAGAAGGTAATGAAGTTTACAATATGTATCAACAATCAGCAGCTGAATCAAGGATAGGATGTGTGTATGGCACAAGATAAAGGTCTCTTATGGTATAATCCACCCAGTACAGTCAAGTTTCTTCAAGACAAAATTGGATACCTCAACAGCCTGGTCATAACTAGAGAGTATATGCATGAAAACACATTCTGTTTTAGAGAATATATCTTTGTAGAGAACAATGAATATATTTTTAATATTCAGTGAAAAATTGTCTTTAAACAGAGAATGTTATGTGGTAAGCAAAAACATAAAAGCTACATAATAGAACAGGTTTCTATGCTTTTAAACATGACTGACAGTTTCGTGTTTGCTCAAAGTGTTTCATGCAAACTGAGAAAGTTATTATACATAAGAAACATAAATTGTAGATGTTTTATCATCATACTTGGTCCAGGTGGTATGCAATAGCCAGTGCCTCAAGTAATTACAATGTTTTCATCCAGTGAACGTTTGAATCTGGAATGAATTCCAAATTGAAGAAAGTATCCGGGGAAGTGTCATCAGACGTCCCCATTGATTGCATAATATAATATATTATATAATATAATTTAACAGTGAGCACCATCACAGGGTCAGAGATTTCGGCTATTTTCAATTAGCTTTGTGTTTGTGGCATCGTGGCTTGTCAGAGGGTACATAGGGTTCAGCTAATATTCGATAGAACGTTCTTACCAGTGTGATTGCAATTGTCTGAGCATGAAGTCGAAATGTCTTGTAAATGACTGTTGGTGCTTCAATGTCATTGGGCACATTGTAACCTTTTGTAAAGAGACTTCATTTATCCTGTATCTATCGTATCTCCTTTATCTGTCTGTCCGTCTGTCTGTCTGTCTGTCTGTCGTTCTATACTGATTCAAAGAGCATGCCTCTGGTGCCCTGGTCTTGTCTCACTAGTAAGTACTGAAACCATATGACAACCCAATTCTCATCGAGCTTGCATGCTCATCTGCTGTTTGGCATTCTACCGTAGCAGCTCCTGCAGCTCCTCAGATTCTGTTTGGTTGTTAAACTTGTGCAATTTTTTTCCTCATGTCACAATCCTGGAGCAGGAGAGGCGAAGACTGACCAGACTGACTTTCCAGTCGTACAGAACGGAAGTGAGGAAGAGAAGCAGACTACAGAGGAACTGGAGAAAGGAATGAAAGCTCTTTCAACCAATGAGACCTCCCCCCCTGCTGCTCCACCAGTCAAACTGCTGGGTGGCACCCCAGAGGGATCGCCCTCTAAGTCCCCATCCAAAAAGAAAAAGAAGTTCAAGCCACCATCCTTCCTGAAAAAGAGCAGGAAGCAGAAAGAGAAAGTAGAGACCTGAGGAGATCATACAGAGCAGGCCTTGGTGAAATATTACTGTGAAATTATGCGTGTAGGATGAAGTAGCAAAGGGGTGGAGTCAACTACATAAGGTCTCTTCATACACTGTCCGTCAAAATGACATCAACAGACTGTGAACAAACTGGATTTTCAAACACCCTACTGTAATACTGGCACTGAGAGATTTGATCTATGTGGTGACTAGGGCTGTCAAATGACTTAGCTTTTACATCACGATTCAACTCTGAATTTCACTCATCAATCATGATTCATAATTTTTTGTCACATATTTGCAATTCCTTCATTCTGTGTTTTTGTGTTTATTTGTTGTTTGTTTTAAACTCTGTATTTACATTCTAATTCAGTGTCCACCGGAGTGTCTTAATGGTGAATCAAATGAACGCAAAATAAAAAAGATTTCATAATCTGATGACAGATTAGAACCTGCCAACAGAACATCTATGACGGTGATCAGCTGCTGTCAATTCTCACCCATTTCTCCATCGTAGCAGGGTGTTTTTCGATTTCGTTTTTAATCAGAAGACCTGTGGTGATTCTTTGGTCTACAAATGAGATTTAGAGAAGCTGCTGCTCTTTAGCCTGGTTAACTGAACCTCTGTGTTTGGCTTGTAGTTAGAAGCTTGTGCAAATAGTACTTCACTGATAGTGAGTATCTATTTGACGCAAGACACATTTTACTTTTTATTGGTCAACAGAAAATCTGTGAGATTTTAAAGTGAAACGAGTGACTTAAAATTCCTGTGGTGTGTTTTTTGTTGTTTTTTTAAAATCCATCACTGCAATGTGACTTACACAGAAAACACACAGATACCATTTTTGGCGCAGGACAAAATAACTAGCATTCAAATTATTATATTAAAATTTAAACCTGTGATTTTCTAAATTGAATCACATCATGATTAAGAGTAAACTTTGACAGCCCTAGTGATGACTCATCTTAAGCGAGTTAAAAAAAGGAATGACCATTACTTTCACCTACTATTTGACCCAGGTCGGATACAAGCCAATAATTTAACACACTTCGTCTTATCACCCGCTGTCAAACACTTACACCATCTGTGTTCTTTCTTTGGTTCACCTGCCTTTCAGTCAAATTATTACTTAACTTATTGATACCTTTCCGTATCAGGATGACCTGTATGTACACAATGCTTGAATATCTTCCACGACTGCAAGAATCCATGTAAATTTCTTTTTGCACCCTTAAGCCCTCTATAAGCACTTGACATGTCAATATTCTCGTACATTGCATTTTTTCATCATCTTAGGCATAATTGGGTTATTGTCAGATAGATGTTGCAGGTATATTTTGTGAGCACAGGTGCATTACATGTAGAATATACTGAATGATACTGATTTTGCTTTCTGAATGCCAGTCATGTGTGACAGTGTCAGCTTATAGATGTTAATACAATGGGGATGAACTGGAAAAAGCTGGAAAATGAAGGTCTTGCAAAAAACACAGATTGCAATGTTTGCCACTACCACACAAAAGGATGTAAGCATATAAATCAGTTTGTCCATGCAGTTTTAAGCCCAGTAACAGATACTGGGGATACTAAACATTCCACTCTGCTCTTTTTCTTTTTAATGTAAGTGTGCAAAATACCTCCCAACTGTTGTATTTGTTTCCTGACTTAAATAGTAGCTTTCAACAAAATGCTGGTGTGTGATATTTGCTCATGGTTTTGATTTAGTTCATTAGCAAAATATAAGTGAATGTTGCAAGATTATCATGTATCTGTCATTAAAGACCAAGTTTGATTTAACAACAACTTCTAGGTTATAAGAGTCTGTTCATACTAGATAATCCAATGGACCATCCTGTCTGCATAGAGGAATGACCGCATTATTATGTGGAAGTTTGAGAATTCCAGGAAGTTCAATATTTTGATATTCACTCATTGCGATTTAACTTTCTTCCCTCTGGTGTGTTAATTTTCCTTATTGAAAATCGAACTGGTTATATTAGGCTGATTTATCCCAGTGGTTGCATCAAATCAGGCCTACATCCAGGCCGATAGAGAGCGCTGTACATTTGAAACTTACCGGAAGTTTATGATACGAAACATAAGAGCAAGCCAAGGGCCGGCTTAGATTCCGGAGGAGACTCGTTCAAATAAATAACAACCGTTTCTCGATAACAGGCCTGTTTTTAAACAGTTTTTATTTTTCATGTTCTTATAAGACACCCACTTTACTCCTTTGTGTAACCGCGTGGCAAAATGGGCCGAAGCCGTAGTCGAACTCCTCCAAGACGAGGTAAGTACAATTGTGATGCGGTGTTAGCTAAATTGGTTCGTTTACCGCGTAACTTCAAATTGTCTTTTCTTTGTGAGTTCAGACTTAAAAGATTACTACAGAGTCATAAAAGTTACTTCTGCATTACCGTGATGTTATTTTACCTTGAAAGTTTTTACTGACTTTTATGCTGACCTGACAAATGACAATGCTACGTAATACCGTCGCTTCTATTAGCTAACGTTATACTGTGACGTTAACTTGCAACGGAACGACGTAACTTAAATCACTTGGTTGCTGCTATTGCATATTTGAATGGACTTGACGGTTTTTTGGACTGTTAGGAATGCAAAAAAAAGTCGATATACATTTCGTTTTGAGACCAAGATTGTTGTTTGCCAAACTGTCCCAAAGCTTCGCAACCTCTAAGACAGCCACAAATTTAACTCAGCTCCCACCCATTACTATACATCCAAAAGCTGGTCAATAATGCCTCATACATGAAAAATGTATATTATATTTTTTTTAATCGACTATTTTTAAAATTTTGTTGATGGGAGTATCTTGGTCAATCAAGGTTAGTCTTATTGTAGACATTGCATCACCAAATTGGGTCAACTCAACGAAGTTGATGACCTCCGGTAAATTTGCACTCGATATCAATAGTTAGAGTGCGATCTAGACCAGCTCTACATGTAGACATTTACTGTTATGATTTGTGAATCGACTTGATGAAAGTTAATATTAATTATAATACCTCTCTCTCCATTGATGCAGTAATTAACAAGTCACAATTGCTTGAGCATCACTTCATTCATCCATCTCTCATCTCATCGTGACTTGATCAGAAATCAAACACTGACGCAGAAGGAATTGACAATTTTTTATTCTCAAGTTTGTGGTTCAAATCAAGACTTGTTGGTTTTCTTGTTTCGATTCATTGTTGTAGAGGACTATACATAACAGTTAAATCCATCCATCCGTGCATCCATTTTCTGTGGCTTATATGAAGTCGGGTTGCAGGGGCAGCAGCCGGAGCAGGGAGACTCACCTGGGGGACCCCAGGAGAGCCAAGACCAGCCTAGAGACATAGTCTCTCCAGCTTGTCCTCGGTCTTCCCGGTGGCCTCCTCCAAGATGGACATGCCTGGAATACCTCCCCTGGGAGGCGTCCAGGAGGCATCGGTGATCAGATGCCCTAGCCATCTCAACTGACTCCTCGCTGTGCATAGGAGCAGCGTCTCCACTCCGAGTTTCTCCCGGATGGCCGAAATTCTCACCTTATCTCTAAGGGAGAGTCCGGCCACCCTGCGTAGAAAACTCATTTTGATCGCTTGTATTCGCAATCTCATTCTTTCGGTCACTACCCACAGCTCGTGACCATAGGTGAGGGTAGGATCATAGATCGACTGGTAAATTGAAAATTCCACCTTCTGGCTCAGCTCCCTCTTCACCACCACAGACCGGTACAGAGTCTGCATCACTGCAGACGCTGCACCGATTCCCGCTGTCGATTTCCCGCTCCATCCTTAGTACCCCGAAGTACTTGAACTCCTCCACTTGGGGCAGGACCTCTTCCCCGACCCGAAATGGGCACTCCACCCGTTTCCGGTCTTGCACCATGGTCTCGGATTTGGCGGTGCTGATCCTCATCTCCTGTTGCTTCACACTCGGCTGGAATCGCTCCATTGAGACCTGGAGATCATGGCCTGACGGAGCCAACAGGATCACGTCATCTGCAAAAAGCAGAGACTTGATCCTGTGTCCACCAAACCAGATCCCCTCCACGCCATGGCTGCACCTAGAAATTCTGTCCATAAAAGTTTTGAACAGAATCAGTGACAAAGGGCAGCCCAAGGGGGGGCCAACTCTCACCGGAAACGGGTCCGACTTAGAACCGGCAATGTGGACCAAGCTCTGACACCGGCCATACAGGGACCGACCAGCCCGTATAACAGGGTCGGTACCCGATATTCCTGGAGCACCACCGACAGGACACGTTCGAATCCCTTCCTTAAATCCACAAAACACATGTAGACTGGTTGGGCAAACTTCCATGTCCCCTCGAGAACCCTGCTGAGGGTATAGAGCTGGTCCATTATTCCACAATGAGGAGAAAAACCACATTGCTCCTCCTGGATCTGAGGTTCAACAACCCGACAGACCCTCCTCTCCAGCACCGCTGAATAGACTTTGCCAGGGAGACTGAGGAATGTGATCCCCCTATAGTTGGAGCACACCCTCTGATCCCCCTTTTTAAAAAGGATCACCATCCCAGTCTGCCAGTCCAGCGGCACTGTCCCCGACGTCCACGCAGTGCTGCAGAGGTGTGTCAGCCAGGACAGCCCTACAGCATCCATAGCCTTGAGGAACCCAGGGCAGACCTCATCCACCCCCGGGGCCCTGTTACTGAAGAGCTTTTTGACTATTTCAGCAACTTCAGCCACGGAAATGGGCAGACACTCTTCAGACTCCTCCGGCTCTGCTTCCTCATTGGAAGGCGTTTTGTTGGCATTGATGAGGTCTGAGAAGTATTCCTGCCACCGATCTACAATGTCTTGCGTTGAGGTCAGCAGCGCCCCGCTCCCACTGTACAGTGTTGACGGAGCACTGCTTTCCCTTTCCTTCTCCTCGAAGCCCATCAGAAAGTCGTTCTTCATGGTCTCCCCAAACCCCTCCCACGCCCGAGTTTTTGCCATCGACGACCACTGAAGCTGCATGCTGCTTGGCCTGCTGGTACCTGTCAGCTGCCTCCGGAGCCCCACAGATCAAAAAGGCCCGACAGGACTCCTTAACAGCATCCCTCACCGTTAGGATCCACCAGTGTGTTCAAGGGTTGCCGTCCCGACAGGCACCAACAGCCTTACGGCCGCAACTCTTGATTGCCGCCACAACAATGGAAGCGTGGAGTTGAAAACTCCCTCTGACAGGGGACTCTGCCAGACCTTCCCAGCAAACCCTCACGTTACATTTGGGTCTGTCAGGTCTGACCGGCATCCTCTCTCACCACCGGAGCCAGTTCATCACCAGGTGGTGATCAGTTGACAGCCCCGCCCCTCTCTTCACCTGAGTCTCCATGACATGGGGCTGCAAGTCTGATGATACGACCACAAGGTCGATCAAAGAACTGTCGCCTAAGGTGCGTTGGCGCCAAGTGCACTTATGGACACCTTTATGCCTGAACATGGCCTTTGTTATTGACAATCCGTAATGAGCATAGCCACAAACAACAGTCAGAACCCGTTCCCCCACCTGAAGGCAGAGGGAGCTTACCCTCTCATCCACCGGGTTGAACCCCAACGTCCAGGCGCTGAGTCGGGGGTAAATCAATATGCCCACCCCTGCCCGATGCCTCTCACCGGGGGCAACTCTAGAGTAAAAAAGAGTCCGAGGCCTGGTTCCAGACCCTACCCTGTGCATCGAGGTGAGTCAGACCATACTTCGTCGGAATCTCTCAGCCTCGTGCACTAGCTTGGGCTCCCTCTCCACCAGAGAGTTGCCATGTTCCAAGAACCAGCTTCTGCAGCCGAGGGTCGAACTGCCAAGTTCCCCCACCCCCAGCACCCGGCTCACACTGCACTCGACTCATTTTTCCCATCCATGTCGCCCCTTCTGGCTGTGCCTGGCTGAGCCTCATGGGTGCAGCCTCGCCATCAAGCCCCCAGGGGGGCCTTGCTCAAGGGGGGCGGCCCGGTGACCCATGTCCGATCAGGGGCAAAACTAGGTCCAAAATTGTTGTTCGTCATGAAAATCTCCTGAGCCTCGCTTTGTCTGGTCCCTCACCTGGGACCTGTTTTGCCTTGGGTGACCCTTCCAGGGGCATAAAGCACAAAGAGATTCTAAAATCAAATTAATCTGATAACTTTCTTTCCTATCTTTCCTATAGAGCGAAGACGCTCTCGCTCTGCTTCACGGGAACGTGAACGACGGCGAAGGGAGAGGGAACGATCTCGGTCTCGAGACCGGGACAGAGACAGGAGGAGAAGTCGGTCCAGGTCTCCTCATAGGAGGCGTTCAAGGTGAGGTTTCTTCTTCTAAACAATTAATAATTAGCAGGTAAAGATTAAACAATGTAAATATCAAATGCAATATCGCAGTCCGGCTCGTCCCTCATTAAAAAGTTCTTGTACTGGCAAGTAAATTAATAGAATATTGAATAAAAAAAATGTGTCAGTGAAAAATATTCCAGATGCGTCAACTTTTTGTTGTGATTACCCATTTGACATCCATTTTTGTCTGCCCTCTGCAGGTCTCCAAGACGTCATCGCTCCTCTTCCTTGTCGCCTCTGAGACAAAAAGACAGACGTGAAGACGAGCGGAAAGAAGCTAAAGAAAAGCCAGCAAAGCCCATTCAGATCTCAGGTAGAAGGAATATTGTGCTACTCAGTGGCCATACAATTCAAGAAGGAAAACTAGCTGTTGTTGCTTTTACATTTCTGATAACAATATTAGTATTTTTTTACAGCTGAGGACATGCAAGGCAAAACTGAAGAGGAAATTGAGATGATGAAACTAATGGGATTTGGATCCTTTGACACCACCAAGGTGAGTGTGATGTGCAGCCACAAGGGGGAGCAGTTTGCTTCCAAAAAGAATAATAGCACTCTGATGTATACAACAGGGATTTTACATTTGAAAAACAATCTGTTCAGTGATTTCTACAATAACTTTATGAACACAAGTTTAATCAGCTAGAATTTGGGATGCAGGCAGTATAATTTTGTACAGGATGCTCTGTCTTTGAATTGCTCAGCGGACACATTGATTGTCAAACGTTTTGAAATTGTTTAATTTGTCGCAGCATATAGGAAGGATCCAAAAACCACTAAAAACATGTTACAAAAAGATAAACTAAAATAGCAATTCCATTGTTCTGAAAGCTCGGCAACAGTGAGGTAAAATGTTTTTAATCTCCCTTGATAGGTCCTATATTTGTTTGGGGTTCTTAAACAGCCATAGACTAAGCACTGTTGTATACACTATTGGCAAGACCTTCAAACAGTCAGAGTAAAGGAGCATGTGACAAATCGGACCTGAAACATTCAACGGAACAGCCAATCACAGTAACAGAAGGTGGCACATTGCACTGAGGCTTGGAAAATATAAAGAAGGTCCTAATCCTATGGTAGCTGTATTACTATGAAGCTGTGCTTCACAAAGAAACATTGAAGTCCACACTCTAGTGTGAGGACAGCAACCATTCTGTGTTCACAAAAATGGCTCCAGAAATACCAAACACCACATTCAAATTTCCACTCATCAGTTGCTGTTTGCTGTTCAAATCCTCCCTGCCCAAGATAACCTGCAGTGACTGGCTCAATGTTCACCAAACTGTTTGAAAACTTAATTAATGGGTGAGGGACCAGATGCGTCAGAAGTGTGAAAAGTATTTTGAGCTTTGCAGATTCATCTTGTCACCTTTCTTTCCTTCTTTTATCCAATTATCGCTAAAAGTACTCCTGGAACATTATTTGCATCAAACACGATACATTTGCTGATGAGTTTGAAAAATCACCCGTGATCAGTGGACGACCAGTATATGTTACTTGGGGCCCATCATCAATTATGTACCCTTGAGTTGTCGGCTTGTTTTCAGCTTCTTACACACACAATACACCCTGTTCTGAGGCTGGATCATAGTAATTAGATTTGTGTGTGAAGTCCAGTCCAGCTACAGTCATTTCTCTACAGCAACTGTGTGTCCCAACCATCCTCTACTGAGCCCTTGTTTTGTACATTTTGTTAGCTTTAAGGTAACAAGTGTGAGGCCACATCACAGTGTGACATCATAACCTCATTGCTTCTTCTTGCGATCCGGTGTCTAAAGGGCCTATTGTCACATTACAGTTTCTCAGCTTCTAAGAAAACTCCTCAAAACACAGCTTATCGCACTCGCTGCAATGGTGCAACTGGCATGGTATTCAAGACACACCTGCTCTAAATATGTACTGTAACGGGTTTCTACATCTATCCACACACGATTATGTAGTCATTTGTGAATCTGTGAGATTGTTTAGCTCCAGTTGATGGACTTGAGTTGACTGATTAGATTATTTGGGCCATAATGGATTCAATTTAGAGCTGCTTCCAACTCTGTAACCAACAACCACAAAACAGCTGGTAAGTATCTCCTCATGTCATTAATCTATATCTAATTTTATCCTTTGAAAGTTATTTGTTTTTGCAACCAACAGGCTCAGACTGTTTTGATTTCATTGATGATGGGATAGGCGTATGGATCATTTTTAGTTTTTTCTGACTTAGTCATACTAGCTTTTGGTGGCTGGTTTGAAAGGATGCTTCTCTTTAACAAGTAGATATCAGGTTGGCTCAATAACTGACAAATTCTACAAGTTCCACGACACTCTAAAAGTTTTAATGTTGTCAGTGGCAATCAAAACTGCATAGTTTGATCAAACGGTTTCATCCTTTTGTGTTGCAAAACTGTACGCAACTTGATTGTGCCCCTGTCAGGCGATCACTGCAGTTTAAAATAATGACTTTAAACAGTAAGTGCTGTAATTACTGAGAAAGTTATTACATTGAAGTTTTGTTTTTGAGTTATAAACCTTTGACCAAGCACAGGCTTTGTTGCCTGAATGTATTGACTCTTATCATAGCATAGCCTTCTTCATTAATAAAGCGTTGCACTTCTGTCCTCACTGGTAATGCACCTGCCTGCTATGCTACTGCTACTTTGTTTCAGCTTGAATATAGAATGATAATGGGTTACCTGCATTTTCAAATTTAAATCATTACGATACATACTGCTATCTTACTGTTTTTGGACGAAAGCTGGCTAACTTTGGTCCTTGCCGCAAGTTACACAAAGCATCATTTGTTCTTATTGTCTTTCTGAAAGAATGTTATATTTCTTTTATTCCAATCCTGTGCTTAAAAGCAAAATCTCTTTCATATTTGACAAGCAACCCTTTTTTAAATGGCACCGTTTACGTAACGTAAATAGGCTTAGAGAAATAATCCAAGCCAGTTCATAGCATGACAATTATATTGTTTTAAGATATGTATATGATTAACAATGGGAAATAGGCCCCAGTCTAAAAATACTGGAATTATCTTTGTTGTCTCTTGTTTGTGTGATGTCATAGTTTATATTTTATAAGAATGAGCACTGTTAAGATGAGGCCTGTGTATAATGACTACCCCATCATTATCAGTGTGCCGTGATTTCACATAATTTTATCATAACATGGTCAGTGTATGACTTGTAACAAGTATGCGAGAAATTTGGAACATTTTTTTCAAAGGATATTGAACAAATATTGGGTATCAATTCATTAAGCTACCGTTTTAGGCTATACTAAATAGTATCAATCACAGAAAAAGTTGTGTATATACATAATGCCCCCTGATGACAATTACTAATTTTGAAATGCTTGAAGTATTTGTCTTTTGTTTTTTATTTGCAAAGGTTAAGATACCTCTGGCTTTTCTTTAAACATGGGAAGGACTGGAGGCTAAGCGGTGCCTGTTGCATGTCTTATTATTTTCTTTCAACATCAAGTCAGTAAATTTAACTACAACATGGAAAAGAGATGAAAGACCAATGTTTTTTTTCCACAAACAGGGGAAGAAAACAGATGGCTCTGTCAATGCGTATGCTGTAAATGTGACAATGAAGAGAAAATACAGGTATGCCAAGCAACAACACAACAGCAGTACTACAATGATCCATGTAGCAACTGACAATGTACTATACCTCAACAGCATATTTTAAATTTTAGTCCATGAGGGTGATAGATGTTAGTTGTGCCTCAGGTGTTGTTCATATTCTTGTGTTTGAACATAAACTTTCCACTTTCTTCACACTAAGAGCGATGACAACCTTTATTTTAGCCAATCCCATCTTCAGGTGTTAGTAAGCCAGAATTCTGGCCATCCTATTGGTGCATGATGACGTAATGTGCAAGTGTTGCGAGGGTAACAATGATGTAATATTTTCTTTTTTATATATTTATTTTTTTTTCAGGCAGTACATGAACAGAAAAGGTGGATTCAACAGACCTCTGGACTTCATTGCTTAAAAGAACCTACAACTTGTAAAAGTTACTTTTGTTTTCCTCCACAACCACTAATGGGCTTGTGTGACTTAATGTTATTTCTTACCTTGATTGCATAATAAACACATTTCTGTACATACTCTTTCATGATTGTAGGCATAAGTGTAAATAATTGCAACTGCAGTGGATCAGAGCTAAATATTGATAGGAAACCTGATGCTCCCACAATATTTGGGTCTTTTTTGTTATCTTAGATTAGTTTTTTGTTTGTTTGTTTGTTTATTTTTAAATAAAAGCTTTCAAAAGTGCTTATGCAATCCTAAATATGTAACCTTGTTTTTTTACTGTCTTGATCTCATAGTATCTGCTTCTGTGCAGAAACCTCTTGATGTATGAAAATAATATACATGTTGACTGACTAAGCTGAGGATCATGATAACATTGGTAAAGTCTTTACACAAAATACCAACTTATTAATGGCAGGTATTGCCTATTTATATTGCTTTTTTCTAGCAGGATATCATTAGTTTCATGAAAGTGTTTCAAGCAGTCCATAATACAAAAAGACTTATTTCAAATGGATTCAAGATTTCCATCGTGTGTTTTATCGAGCGACGGGATTAATTACAGTTTACCAAAGGCTCAAATTTTAAGCAATTTGCTTAAGAGATGGCAATACGCCTGCGCGTACATGTGCTTCATTATAGGAGGAGTAACGGGCGAATGGTTAGACAGCATGTGACTGCAACCAATCCTTGATCATAAAATCAGACAAACAATACCACAAGAGCCAATCACTGCCATCCACCGCGAAGCAGCATGGCTGAGGGGCGTGTTCTCTTCGCACTAGCGGGCGTTGTCAATTTTGCTCGTGGCCTCAGCAACCAATGGTGTCCAAGTATTTCAGAGAGAAACGAACCGCAATGGATGAGCGCATATGAAGGAAACTGTCCATTGAGGCTCTCGGCGGTACGCTGATTTTAATGCATGTTCGAACCAAAATGGCTGAACAAGTATGTCAGTTGTTTTCTATGTGCCCCCCCCCGATGATTGACGTCTTGAATGTCCATTAAGAGTATGAGGTATCGATGTCCAGTAGCCAATCATATCTCAGCACACAGAAGCTTTGTGGGAGTGTACAGTAGTGAGCTGTCGTGCAGATCAACAAGCCAGTATTTTGGAAGCAGTTTAAGAACATTCGGTGTTGGCTGGTCGATGTCAGTCGCTTTCTGCGATTTCAATTTAGACGTTTCACGCTTGGCCAGCGATAAAATAGACTGCTCTGAACCGAAAAGGTTGGATGACATCGATGGGCGAACTTTTATTACATCCATTTCGCTTTTTTAAAATCTATCCATTTGACTCCAGGCAAGTCTGACATCTGAGTCAGGCAATCAACATTCGTATTTTTTTATTGGCTTAGTCTTTACAATTCACAATCGACCTGCTGCAACTTTCCTCTTTAAATTTGGACATTTTCCTTTTGCCAATAACCCATTTTGTTTATTTTTGTGACAAGCGACCTTTCATCTTCTTCGTTCAACAGACTATATTTTTTATGCTGAGGAACTGACTACAACAAGCTCATACTTGTGAGAGCAAACAGCCCTGGCAATTCAGTGTTAGCTTGAACTAGCCACCTCTACCATTTCTGATTGTTATCTGAACGATTTTAGTAAACAAGGAAGAAAACATTTCGCTCAGTTGCGCAAATTGAAAGAGTATTGAAATACTTCTACTTTTTAATAACCCATTTGTGACATCGTTGAAGTGACCAACGTCAACTTTACCCACCCAATTTTCAAACAACCCCCGTCAAGCAGCGAGCCACCTGAGTGTCAGCAGGCTCGCCAGTGGCAGGACCCGAAGCAGCCACGGAATCCCTCATCGAATTGTTTTATTATCAGTGTTAGTGTTATAAAAATGGCGGCTATCGGAATGGTGCAGATGTTGATCGAAGCAGCAGAGTACCTTGATCGCAGAGAACGAGGTAATGTTTAATTATGTTTTTTTCTACAGTTAATTTTATTCCTAAGAAACTGCAGTGTTAGAATCCCCTATAAAACTAATGCAAAGACCTGTCATTTTCATGCAGTGTGAAATCATATTGCTGTCCTCTTCTGTATTTTATACATAAAGTAATTGGGACATGCACCCCTCTCCCTAATTTACACGCGTGCATCGTCTGCTCTAAGTAGATGATGATCAAGATTCAAATATATAAGAATATCTCAGTTTCTTCTGTTTATGTCCATAAAATTTCTGCTAATTAAGGGAATATGCATTTTTACTGGATGCAGTCAGATGTGCAGGGAGACACTGTTTTCATGGAGGCCCCTCCTTTCCTGCTGTTGTGGTTGGCTTGTGGGGTTTACTCCAGTTCAAGATGACATCATTGTCCAGGCTGACAGGCTGAAAATACTGTATTAAGACATAGACTGAAAGCTGAATGCTTGCAAGACTTGGCTACTGAATGCCAAAAAGATAGAGATCAACTGTGGCTTATTTTTTACTCCTCCTATTCCTGGCTTACCTCATTGTCCCTGTGGCTGTGTTTTGCATTGCCAGATATCTGGACATGTGACCACTCTGTTTATTTGCTTGCAGAAGCTGAACATGGCTATGCCTCCATGCCACCCTTCATCAGCAGTCGAGAGAGGGAAAGCTTGAAAAGAAAAAGCAAAAGCAAGAAAAACACAAGTAGCAGGTAAAGGCTACTCAGCCCATTAAGGCTAGAAAGCAATTTTATTATTTTTCAATTCTGCAGCACATACAGCATATCATGCTCCCATTTCACTTGAAAATCCCATTAATTGGGGTCAGAAAATCTTCATCATGTTACTTGCCTTTGTTTTTGAATTAAAAATCATAACTAAGTAGTTGTAATCACCAAGTCTACATTTTTTGTAAATATTAAGTATTGGTTGTCAGAAAAACAGGTCAATATGAAAAGAATAATTAAATTAGCATCAACCATGAGTGCTGTCTACAAACTAGACCCATCTAAACCACACATGGATTAATAATATCAGAATCATGTTTAGTTATTGTCATGTGTTGACATTCCGCCTGAGGCTCCCCTAGCCATTTGTCTGGAAGGAAATGTAGCCCTTTGGATTAAGTGTTCATCTATGATGTACAACTATATATATAGTGAACACAACCTTATGTTTTCTGTTTTATCATGGCAACTTATTATCAAATCCCAATCATGGTGTGTACATATTATCATCTCTATGAGGCACATAGAGGAAGTCCTATTTCCTCACGTGCCCTATGGCTAATCTGATCCCACCTCTACACAAATAACTGCGCATACCCTAGAATGTGTGCGTGCATGTGCGTGTGCATGTCTGCCTGCGCTGGTGAGTGTTTTCGTCAAATGTTATGGTTTGACTTCCAAGTGTTTGATGAAGGCAGTCCCTCATGCAGACTGACAGCAGCAAACAGCATTCTGGCTTAATGTGGATGTCCACTTGGTCAAGCAAACAGGGTCTGTCAAGGTGACTGCAGAAGACATTTAGTAGAGGAAGGTGTCATGAAAGCTCTAGTCACCTGAATTCAACTCTGCACACACACACACGCACACACATTCACACAGTGATAAAATCTCAATCTGCGAGCGGAAGTTCATGGTTTAGTCCTTTTGGGACAGTTTCTTTGTGTGAAACCTTCATTTGAAAGTGCAGTCTGTCATGGTTAGATTTCCGGATCATGATCCTGTGCAGTGTTTAAAGTACATACAGTGAAACTGAACACCATCGCCACATTTGAGTATGAGTGCCATACTAATGAGCCTGGTCTTTGGCATTGCGGCCAGTTTGCAGGAGTGGAGTCAGCTTCAAGAACAGGTACAAGTGACTACTGTTATCTTCAGTAGATGGTGTCAGAAGAATACTGTATACTCAGGTCAAGTGAGGGACTCCTGAAATGGATACAGCAATAGTGTGTGATGTATACTGGTATGGTAGCACATACGTATATTTTTTTTGAATATGAACTCCTATGGCCATACTGATGGGTGTAGCTTCTTAACCTCTAACTACTAACTACTACATTCTCCCATTGTTAAAAAAAATGTAATCTGTATTTGTGAAAGTATAGTGTTAATTCTCCACATATTCATAAATGTGTGTACGAAAGCAAAAGTACATTTTTTTAACAATAGTGTTGGAAATTCACCTCTGTATTTGTGAAAGTATAGTGGTAATTCTTCACATATTAATAAATGTGTGTAGGAAAGCAAAAGTAAATGTATTAATAATAGTGTTGGAAATTCACCAATATTTTTGTCAATCGATTCTACTGTCATTCATAAATCTATTGTTATTACTCGTTTGTTGGTTAAGATTGAAAATTTCTCCGATCACTATGTGTATGTAAATGATCTGATGTTTTTATTTTGTGGTCCTTCCAAATTGGCAGCCAGCTGGACACCAATGTGACACAGACATGTAATTATATTTTAATGCAGGTCATGCACCCGTTTTATTTAGATACTGACGATAGCTAACCTTGATATAGTGCTTTTTTATAAGGTGTGTTTTTGACTGACCAAAATCCAAGGTCTTCCAAACCTCAAATGTTAAAATGATAACATCATGGCATGTTTAAATTGATTGGACTTTCAAATGCTTCTCAAATATGTGCCAATTTATCAATAACATAATTTCCTAAGTACTAAATTTTATTTTAGCCTTAGATATATCCTGTTTTGGCTGGTTTCAGTATAACATCATTTAATCAATATTGTAATCTTTTTATGGCCACTTCTATGTTTTCTAAGTAAGAGAAAATAAATGTTCCACCAAAAATTTGGGACATTAGTATAGAGGATAGGTTCATCATTAATAAAAATCAGTATGGATGGGGTAATTACCGGATTTGCATATTGCTTTCACTGGGTGTTACCTGTTACCCTTTAATTTGAATAACGAAGTGCTTGTCATTTCATATGGGGCATCTATTACGTACTTATGTGTGTGAGGTGAAGTATAAATAGTTTGTAGGCCTCTTTACCTCTGATAACCCCTGTCCATCCAGCGTTAATGCATTTTCTAAAATTACAAAAAAAACTATTCTCAGATATTTGAAAACACTTCACCTCATGAGCCCTCTTGATACAATCTACACCTCTGATCAATAGGAGCATTGCGCATGCACTCACACACAACTAACATGTATTATGTGATTTTATGTTTGAATATTGTGTTTCTGTTTGAGCCAATGAAATGCGAATTCCTGCCCCCATTTGGGGCAGACAATTACTTATTTTCTATCTATCCATCCAAATAAATCAGGTTGATTTTTATACACTAAGCATAAACAGCAAATCCTGTCAGGTACAAGTGCCCGTAGGCACTCAGGTATGAACTGGCACATGCAAGCTTGTTCTCTGGTCATTAAGGCCCACTGAAAGTCATCGTGACTGTTTCTTTAATATCGATATGAATTACTTTTATTCAAGCTTAAGAGAGATATATTATAGTATTTGTGGATCAAGATGAAACTCTATAGGCATTGAGATATAAACACGTCAATGTCCAGCGGGGCTTTAAGCAGTCAGTCTTACAGTTTTCACACAGGCCATGGCTACTGCACTGACTGCACCTGCATCACCAGTGTTACTCTCAGTGAGTAAAAAGACAGGCAGGTCAAACTGAATTAGTAAAGAGGTTAATAAAAACCATGCGTTCATGGTGGTAGACAACTTTGACCCAAGTTAACTACTGTTTGTGGCAGGCAGCAATAATGTGATGTCTTTTAGTTCTTTGCTGACATTGCAGTTGAAGGGAATACTTGGGTAGGCGAGGAGGTTGTGATATTTTGTTTTTTACCGTCATGATGTCACAGGTAAGAATGTGTATGGAGACTCAGTGAAAATCTAGCAGAAATCAGACAGCATAGAGTTCTGTATAACCAGATTGGCAGCTGTGTGACACATAGCCAGGTGTGATCACCCAGGAAGATATATTCTGCCCAGAATGCTATAATATGGGATCGTACCAAGGTGCAGAACTGATGAAATGTTTCAAATAAAATGTAATGGTAAGATGATTTCATTATCAATTAGGGGGAGGTGATCCTTTATGTGGGGCAGGAGCCTTTTCACAAGCATAAAGGACAAAGACATCATACCCTGTATTTTCAATAATTCATTAAACTCCAATGGTGCCAATGCCATTCAGGTTGTGCATCCAGGTCTTGTGAGTACAAGGGAACATCTGTAAATATTGTCCAACAATTTACTTGATTTTAAGCATGAACTGGTTTTGGGAGTGATTTTCACAGTAGCTTTTCAGTAATTCATGTTATAATTGGACCAAAAGTTGTCCACTACGGAAGTGTGTATTTGTGGTTAATTTTAAACTGTCCCTATGACAGAGCTTCTCTTTTATTACTGATAAAGCTCGCTTGTTGCAAGAAACTCTGAATTATGTGAAGTTAAAAAATTAAATTGACACCATACAAGTTGATATAACATTACTTACATCCTCCAAACATTCTTATATGTCAAACATCATCTCATTCAAATATGTATTTTTGGTGTCAAAATATTGAGATTTAATTACAGTTCTGTATCACAGGGATTGGTTCATGTAATATTTTTTCATCAGGAATTCATATATTATAAATGTCAGAGATATTGCTCATTTTAAAACTCTAGACTCGAATGCATTAATTTTGCATATACTATACCTTTCATTTACACACAGGCCATTTTTCTTGTCTCATGATATTCACCAAGCATATTCAATATTGATGATAGCAATTTCAGTAGTTTCCTACTTTAACTTAGATTGTGATCTTTTTTAATTTGTGGTGATCCTGCTTACTTTAAAAAAAATGTGGTTCTCTCAAACACCTACAGTATGTGTGTGGCAAATATTTGTTTGCATGGCTTGTCAATGTTTTGGCGACAGATTCTTGTTGCCTGAGAAGAACAGTTCAACTGCCACTACATTCTTTCCATGCACTCAATAACCTTAGATGTGAAGAACTGCTTTCTGGGCTTCAAGTTGTTACTTTTTTTATTGTATTTAAGTCAGTTTGTCCTTGTTTCGAGTCATGCAGTTACTTGTTTTTTCATCATTAGCATTTATATACTGGTTTCAATGACCAGCTAGTTGAAGTTCAAGGTTATGTGAACCTGCAACACTTAATCAGTCATACCATTATTTTGTAGGTGCAGTGGAGTCAGATCTATTACTAATAAAGCTTTCTGCACAACCTTGAGTGTTGGATTAGATTTCATCATGTAAAGGCAGAACTCCAATGTGACAGAATTTGTCTGCAAGTGTCCTGAAGCTCAGGTATAAGTGGATTTTTGTTACCATTAAGACTTTCATGATTTACCACAGAGCATGTCTCTGAGGTCATTTCACCTAGTATGTAAAAGCCCCTCCAGTGCTTGTTGTTGCTCCATGATGTGGATGTGTGAGTAGTGGGGGAAGGGAATGTGTATAGTGCATTTGTGTCAGTAGTAGTGACTCTCCCATCCCCCCATCATCTCACGCTCCCTTTCCCCTCTTTGTGTTTCCTCTCTTCACTAACCTCCTCCACCTCAATGTGTCCTTCCTGCTCTATTCCACCACTGCAGAGTTGACTGGGGATAAATTACTTTGGCCCTGTGTTTCTGAAAATGTACTTAAAAATCTAAAAGTTGTCATCTCCATTTTGCTGCCTTGTTTATAAAGTGTTGCTTTCTAGTCCAACCATATTCCCCTACTTTACCTGTCCAATGAAGAAAAGATGCCTCTTATTTATTTATTTATTTATTTATTTATTTATTTAGGTTCGCTAAAGATCTGGGTTCTTGTTACTCTCGTGTGACCTGGCAGTCTTACTGTTCTTGGTCGTAGAGCACCAGCTCCTCCATGACAGAGAATTTCCTCCCCCATCTTACACACATACATACCCTGTTCAACTGCAGTGCCTATGGAAATCATACATTCTTGGTGAGCAGGCAAATGGAGTCCTCCCACAGTCAGTGCTCTGAAAATTGAAATTATTGGTCTGCAGCAGATTTGTATATGGGATCTTCATTTTGACAGATTTAACGGTATGAGGTGTTTCTCCATCTTGGCATTTTCTGC
>CAAKHD010000120.1:213314-237596 GCA_901007705.1 Fistularia tabacaria | reverse complement strand
AGGGAGAAAAAAACATTGAGGGAATCCTTTTTTTTTCTTTGATAGATAAACACTTGGAATAAATTAAGGGGGCAATGTGTGTGTGTGTGTGTGTGTGTGTGTGTGTGTGTGTGTGTGTGTGTGTGTGTGTGTGTGTGTGTGTGTGTGTGTGTGTGTGTGTGAGTGCGCGTGTGTGTGTGTGTGTGTGTGCTAGGGAGGTGGGGTGTTATAGTTTTATAGTTGCCTAAGGCATGATTACAGTGTCAGGCCAAGCAGATGAAAGAGCAGAGGCTATTCTGGGAAGTTGAGTTGAGGGATGAGGAGGTCAGGCCAAGGTACTGCCGAGTTTAGGAATGCAGAGATCTTCTTCCCCACTAACACCCCCTATAACCACCTACTAACCCTCTTTTGACATAGGCCCGGTGCATTCCCTCTTTCAAAGAAAAAGACAAAAACTGTTTTGTTTGTTTCTGCATCTTCTGTTTATAAGCATGCAGGTAGTTCTCTTTGGTCGAATATTTACTCTCAATTAACACACACTACAGTGTTATCCACACAGTCCCACTCCTTGCTTTGTGGACAGCCTATAACCATGAAATATTGAAGAAAAAAACACATATATATAAAACACAGTATATACATATATAATATAATATATAAATACATATATAAAATAAGATAAAATACAGTTTTGTTTTTCTTGCATAGGTCTGATAAATAGTTTGGGATGATAAGTATTGATAGGAAACATAATAGAAGTAATTTTACAAATGTTATCAAAACAGTTTAGTTCAAGGAACTGACAGGCTTGGATTCCAATTCTCAGTGTCTCAGATAGTGCCCTTGTTTACACAGACTTTTTGATATTAGTTTTGGAGTCAGACATATAGAAGCCTATCGACTGAAGCATAAACACCAAATAACTAACATTCAGCAACAAACCTCTTTTAGCTTGACAGAATCTTAAATATGCCAAGTCGCCTATTCCACAAACAAACACATTGCTGACTTAAAATTGTTTATTCATGGTCTTGGAAAACGTCTGTCAGAAATTTCAACAAATGAAAAGTGTCAGAGATCAATGAAATTCAAACAGGCTTTCATAAATGGTCAGCAAGTGTCTCTGTAATGCCCTAACTTAGTTTTGACCTATAGCTTTGCTCTGAGACTATTTCTAAAGAAAAAGCGTTTTTTGTGAGACTTATGCTCCCGGAGTTTAACTCTTTGATATTGTAACACTTGGACCAGATGAAGGCTGTATATAAAAAAAAATGGAACAAAAAATATGCTCTCTTTCAAGATTTCCTGATCATTTTCTTTTAAAAGTACATCAAACTGGTAGGGTATTTCAAAATGCTGTCCAGCAATCCCTCTCACTCTCTGCTATTCACTTAGCACAGGCTTTTCTCAAACACATTTTTCATTCAGGTATAAATGTCTTTAATTATTGGTGTTGTGTTTTCCTATGCATTTGTTAGT
This sequence comes from Fistularia tabacaria, assembly GCA_901007705.1. Classification (NCBI taxonomy): domain Eukaryota; kingdom Metazoa; phylum Chordata; class Actinopteri; order Syngnathiformes; family Fistulariidae; genus Fistularia; species Fistularia tabacaria. The sequence continues at coordinate 236,138 of CAAKHD010000120.1, read as the reverse complement.
TGCAGTTTTGGTCTTCAATTTTTGTGGAAATGCATCAATAGCTCTGCAATTGAATGAAATATGAATTAAAAGCCTGATGAAAACACACAGCACATACAAACAGCTGGTAAACAGTACAGTGCCTTTTTTTGCCAATGAATATGGGTAGAACTATTTTCTCATTAGCATCTGAAACATTTTAAATGGGATGACAAAGGCTGAGAGAGTCTTACTGTATTCTTTAAATCTTGAAAAACTGTATAAAGGCTCTATGGGGGGCTGCAGTCCTGCCTGCTGTTTCTGGTTACTGTTACTATGTTTACCTCAGGCCTCCTCATCATATCCGTGTGTGAATGTGTTCCTTAAAAAGACCAAGTTTCCTCTGTAGAACAACCTGCAGGCATCAGAAATACCCATTTTTTTGTCCAGTTTCATGGAATCTCATGTTGTCAGCTGTTGTAACTGCTTATAAACTCCCACACAGCTTGTTCTCGCTCCATCCTTCTCACTCCCCCACATTTACACCTTGGACTGCAGTGATTGCACATGGGGGGGGGCTCTGTTATTACGTGTTGTGGCTCATGCATCGTTGTTTCTCTCTCCACAGGTCTACACACAATGAAATGGAAAAGAACAGGTACGTAATCAAGTGTTGTTGAGCTAACATGTGTCACCATGAAGCACCATCACAGTGATGTGTAATCATACTTACACTGTCCTTTTTATGACCCACTCTGGTGTGACGCATTTTGGATGTGTATGTGCACAGAAATGATCATAATGTCATCAAAGGGACAAGGATTTGCAATCGTAAACTAACAATAGCGTGATGATACTCCTTAAAACGGAAATTTCACATTTTTGATTTAAGTTCTGACTACAAGTCTGAATGTTCTGGCAATGGCAGTCTATGTTTTTTTTTGGTTTAGTTTGTTTGTTTTGGTTGGGGTTGTCGATGATTGATTGATTGATTGATTTTTCAATTCATAAGGATGTCTATCAAGTCTGAAGTCAATGCAATGTGTCTGTCTAAATGGTATAAAGTAGGGCCAGACCAATTCAAGTTTTTAGAGGTTACTGTTTCAGGGGGGCTTACATTGATGCAAATGTATCAACTTATTGTCCTGCTAATATGGTTTAGTTTTCATTAGTGGGGTTCCATAATTGAATTATTCAATTGAATGCAAGTCTAACATGTAGTAAATCTCTCGTGAGTGCTAGGTTTCCTAAACACAAATCCCATTATTTCGCCATTTAACAAATAGAAATACTTTTATTCCTACTCCCAGCTGACCTAAGACCCAAAAGGTTTAGTCTAAATTAATGTCAGACAGTGATATCCAAAGGTTATTTGTTTTTATACAGTGTGTGTTTGTATACATTGCATAAATATGACAGATGCCAGCCCCAAAAGTCTTTGTTGCCCAGTGGCTTGCTGTCCTTGACATCGTGAAGCCTGAAAAAATATGGGTAAAAATGGCAAAAAATTAAGAAAATATGTCACTATATGTGAAAAAAAATTGTGTCCAAGGAAATTGAAAATTAAAAACAAATCCTTGCCATCACCGTAAGCGTTATCTTGGATTGTATTAGTGTTTGTTTACAGAGTGTAATTCTAATATTGCAATTTTTTTCTGCAAACAATTTTTTTTGTTCTTTTTTTCATTTTAACCATTTTTATTCTGAAGTTTAAGTATATTTAATTGAATGTGCTCTATAGAATGTGTAAATCCATGTGCATATCAAGTCTAGCCTCAGCATTTCAATAGAAAGGAACATAATGTGTAATAATGTGTATAAGTATCCTCGACTGAGGCTGAAAATGTCTTGGAAAAGTCCTAGAAAATTGTCTATGAAAAAGGTCGGTAGACCTGCCAGTGCTGCTTCCTCCCTTCCCCTGCTAGCTGATCCAAAGTAGCAGCTCAGTGGACAGCCTGAATAATATATGGCACCCTGGCTTGTGCTTGGGACACCTCATGCTGAATTTAATAAAACTGCAGTGGATGGAGTCATGGCAGTCACATGTTGGATAGAACATTCATCACCAGTCAGTTTCTTCATGCATTGGCAGGATGACCCAAAGCTCTTTGTAGATAAAGCCAGAGGAGCACAGTCTAAATCTTCATGCAACCTCATGAAACACTTCCATATCCTAGCAAACTGTCAAGCAAGCACAAATGTGTTCATGTTTATGTCCATGTAACATGACAGCCATGGCTACACTTCTTTTTAATGTGCTCCTGTCTGCTGGTCAAGATCGGCTTCTGTGAGGTGTCAAAGGGCAGGAGTGAAGACAGCGGGGTGATCAGTTTACTGCTGCTGGTCAAGTGGAGTGTGCCACGCTGACCTAGTTGTAGTTTTTAGGTGAGAGGCTTCTGACAGAGAAACCATTTGGGTTGCATGAAACAAGTATAACTGTGCTACTCAGCAAGTTAAGGCTGACAATTAATCTCATTTATTCTAGTCATGTATGTTTCAGCAGATATCCTGTGAAATTACTGCATGGAAATGAAGGTTCCAGTCTTAAGCTGAATGGTTGTATCACACAGACCTATAGCTTACCTATTGACACACCGCACTGAGGCCACATCTAACCTGAAGAACCTGCTGGTGAAATAGTGCAGTGTGTTGCAGCCACGCACATATTGTTTTCTTTTCATGAGACACCAGGTGACCTGTGCTGTTCCTTGCTGTTGTTTAACCAACGCTAGCTAGTCTTGCTGAGCCGTTGTTACAGCAGAACAAGGCAGCTGAGAGTTTGTCCATGTTATGTAATGGCAATCTGGATGCCCTTTGCCCTTTCAGCTGAGGAACAGGCACTTTGTTTCACGGGCTGATTTGTATGTGCATTCACGGGCCTCTGTTGAGTGTATCTTTTCTTTTTTCTTTTTTTCAAAAGGCCAAGGGGTAGGAATATCTTAGTCATCGTTGTCGAATCCCTTTCTTCCCCTCCAGTTTGAATAAAGGGCTCCGGCAGTGACGATCATGCCAGAATCAGCAGCAGTAGACAATAAACGTCAAGCTCATCCAGCCCTCTACTGCCGAAAAACCATTCCTATACTCAGGAAGAGTGTGACGTACATACGCGCGCGCACCCACTCACTCAGCTCACACAAACACACAGACGTGTACACTCTCCACTGAGGCTGGAGATGGAGGTATTGTGGTGGTGGTGGAGGTAGCTGTTGTGTAACAGCGGGGTCAAGTGGTCGCAAACACCCACCGAACCTCAGTAACTGCCAAGGCTGGCAGCTCAGGGCAGCTGAGAGCCATGCAGAAGGAAATGAGAGATGTGAATGTGATGGGAATGAAGACATTATCAGACAGACAGCATTACTATGAGTTCAGAGCTGAACATACCATTGGTCTCAAATAAGGTTGTGCATGATAGAAAATGTTTTAAGACGCACTGATTTGAGGCTCTCTAAAAAAGTGTGATTAGAAACAGAATTTGATCTACAAAGATCTCAACAATTGGCTCTTGTCATCGTCTTTTCACTAGCCCGCAATCATTCCAGGATGCGATTTCACTTGCATGAATTGCCTTTTTATTAATGCAGGTGAGGGTTTTAAGTAAAAAAAATTGAACATTTGGGCTCTTCAATAAACAACATTGCTTATTGTGCAAGTCTAGTTTTGGGGAGAAAAAAATGAAAACCAAAACAAATTCAGAATATTCACACAAGTTTCTCAAAGCAGAACTTTAAAAAAAGTCCATATTTCACCTTGTTAAATGTCTATGAAGTCATACTTTATAATTTGGTATAACATCTATTTAACTCGGAGACCAACTCTCATCAGAAACGGGTCTGACTTACAACTGGCAATGTGGACCAAGCTCCTACACCGGGCATACAGGGACCGAACAGCCCGTATAACCGAGGTCGGTACCCCATATTCCCGGAGTGTCCCCCACAGGACTGCCCGCGGGGCACGGTCAAATGCCTTCTCCAAATCCACAAAACACATGTAGATTGGTTGGGCAAACACCCATGCCCCCTTGAGAACACTGCTGAGGGTATAGAGCTGGTCCACTGTTTCATGACGAAAACCACACTGCTCCTCCTGAATCTGAGATCGACGACCCGTTGGACCCTCCTCTCGAGCACCGCTGAATAGCCCTTGCCAGGGAGACTGAGGACTGTGATCCTCTATAGTTGGAGCATACCCTCCGATCCCTCTGTTTAAAAAGGGGAATCACCACCCCGGTCTGCTAGACCGCTTGGCCTGCCAGCACCTGTCAGCTGCCTCCGGAGTCCCACAGGCCAAAAAGGCCCGATAGGACTCCTTCTTCAGTTTGACAGCATCCCTCACCGCTGGGGTCCAACAGCGGGTTCGGGGTTTGCTGCCCCAACATTCACCGACCTCCTTACGGCTGCAACTCTGGACTGCTGCCTCAACAATCGAAGTGTGGAGCATGGTTCATTCGTACTCAATGTCCCCCGCCTCCCTAGGGACGTGGTTGTAGCTCTGCCGGAGGTGGGTGTTGAAACTCCTTCTGACAGGGGACTCTGCCAGACATTCACAGCAGACCCTCACATTACGTTTTGGTCTGCCAGGTCTGACCGGCATCCTCCCCCACCATCGGAGCCAGCTCACCACCAGGTGGTGATCAGTTGACAGCTCCGCCCCTCTCATCACCCGAGTGTCCATGACATGTGGCCACAAGGTCGATCAAAGAACTGTAGCCTAAGGTGTGTTGGTGCCAAGTGCACATATGGACACCTTTATTCCTGAAAATGGTGTTTGTTATGGACAATCCGTAATGAGCACAGAAGTCCAATAATAAAACACCGCTCGGGTTCAGATTGGGGGGCCGTTCCTCCCAATCATGCCTTTCCAAGTCACACGGTCATTGCCCACGTGAGTGTTGAAGTCTCCCAGTAGAACGAGGGAGTCCCCAGAAGGAGCGCTCTCTAGCAGCCCCTCTAAGGACCCCAAGAAGGGTGGGTATACTGAACTGCTGTTGGGTGCATAGCCACAAACAACGGTCAGAACCCGTCCCCCCCACCTGAAGGCAGAGGGAAGCTACCTTCTCATCCACCGGGTTGAACCCCAACGTGCAGGCGCCGAGTCCGGGGCCAATCAATATGCCCACTCCTGCCCGGCGTCTCTCACTGAGGGCAACTCCAGAGTAGAAAAGAGTCCAGCCCCTCTCGAGAGGCCTGGTTCCAGACCCCACGCTGTGCGTCGAGGTGAGTCCAACTATATCTAGTTGGAATCTCTCGGCCTCACATACCAGCTTGGGCTCTTTACCCGACATTCCATGTCCCTAGAGTCAGCTTCTGCAGCTGAGGGTTGGACCGCCAAGGTCCCCCAATCTGGCCACCGCCCAACTCACACTGCACCCGACTCCCTTGGACTTTCCTGTGGGTGGTGAGCCCAGGGGAAGGGGGACCCATGTCGTCCCTTCGGGATGTGCCCGGCTGAGCCCCATGGGTGCAGGCCTGGCCACCAGGCGCTCGCCATCGAGCCCCACCCCCGGGCCTGGCTCCAGAAGTGGGCCCCGGTGACCCACGTTCGGGCAGGGAAATTACAAGGTCCAAAGTTCTTTTTCATCATGAGAGTCTTCCATGATCTCTAGCACTCACTGGAGCAGTTCGCAGCTGAGAGTGAAGCGGCGAGGATGAGGATCAGCACCTCCAAATCCGAGACCGTGGTGCTCGACCGGAAACGGGTGGAGTGCCGTCTCCCGGTTGGGGAAGAGGTCCTGCCTCAAGTGGAGGAGTTCAAGTATCTCGGGGTCTTGTTCACGAGTGAGAGAAGGATGGAGCGGGAGATCGACAGATGGATCGGTGCAGCGTCTGCAGTGATGCGGACCCTGAACCGGTCTGTCATGTTGAAAGGGGGGGCTGAGCCGGAAGGCGAAGCTCTCAATTTCCCAGTCGATCTAAGTTCCTACCCTCACCTATGGTCATGAGCTGTGGGTAGTGACTGAAAGAACGAGATCGCGGATACAAGTGGCTGAAATGAGTTTTCGTCATGGGGTGGCCGGACTCTCCCTTAGAGATAAGGTGAGAAGTTCGGCCATCCGGGAGGAACTCGGAGTAGAGCCGCTGCTCCTCCGCATAAAGAGGAGTCAGATGAGGTGGCTCGGGTATCTGGTAAGGATGCCTCCTGGACGCCTCCCTGGTGAGGTCTTCCAGGCATGTCCATCTTGGAGGAGGCCATGGGGAAGACCCAGCACACGCTGGAGAGACTATGTCTCGAGGCTGGCCTGGGAGCGCCTTGGGGTCCCCCCAGAAGAGAGGGAAGTCTGGGCCTCCCTGCTCCAGCTTCTGCCCCCGCGACCCGATCACGGGAAAGCGGAAGACGATGAATGGATGGATGGATGGATGGATGGATGGTTGTATTTAACTCAGTAAGACCCAAATCTAATGGATTTAATGAATAGAACAATATTTCAGCATTCAGGAAAATGGCATTAAACTGCTCCTGTCCAATATTTACAGTTAACAGTTAAGAACTTTAGCCACGTTGGTGTTGGATTTCCCTTCCTTTGTGTCTCAATCAATCATGATGTACTTCATGTGTCATTTCTGGGGAAAACTGCAAGCAAATATAGTTCAGGTCTTGTTATAGCTCCTGGACTGTTTGGCAGCGGCTTTCAGGGTTAGGCAGCAACTCATATGTCTACATTATCTTACGGTCTTCATTTGAACATAGCCGAGCAAAGTTCACTAGTTATGGCAACATATCAAAATCACTGATGAAGGCGGTATGATGCAAGGAAATACAGTGATAAAATGTTAAGTTAGTGGAACTGGTGTTTAAAGAAATGCTTTTTAAGCTGCTCAGTTTAAGTGCCACTGCTGAACAACATTCCTGTCTGACTGTGTCTGTTTCTTGTCTACTCTTTCAGACGGGCGCATCTACGACTGTGTTTAGAGCGCTTGAAATCTCTCGTTCCTTTGGGACCAGATGCTAACAGACACACTACCCTCAGCCTTCTGATGAAGGCCAAAGATCACATCAAGGTGCGCATGTACTTTGCCTATGGACCTTGTCAGTGTGAAGTAGGCAATTTGTTGGCAGCCGTGTTGGCTTAAGTGCTGTGGTATTTGTGGTATTTGAGTTGCCCCAATAGAGGTTTGGCTGTTCTGATAAAGCGTAGATATGTCTGCGGCTTTTGAACATTATTTACATTGAAAACATTTTTAACATATTGTGCATTTACATTTTTTTTGTTTTTTGTTTTTCAGAGGTTGGAGGAGAGCGACAGACGGGCTCAGCACACCCTGGAGCAGCTACAGCGGGAGCAGAGACACCTGAGGAGGCGCCTCGAGCAACTGGGGGTGGAGAGAACCCGAATGGACAGCACCGGCTCCACTGTGTCCTCAGAAAAATCGGACTCTGATCAAGGTTTTCTGTCCGTCCTTTCCATTTCTTTTAACACTTGGCAGACCAAGAACCAAAAAGGCAACCATAAGCATTTCTGTTACCACCTGAATGATTTTAATGACACACTTTTTGTATGATTATTCAAATTATGACAGTGATAGAACAGTTATGAGAACAGATACAAACCACACCAAATAATTATAATAATGTATACTTTATAAATCCCCATTGGGAAATTCGTTTTTTGCATTTAACCCCTCATGGATGAACCATGCTCAGTTGGCTGCCATCAAGCAGAACCAGGGGAGGAGTTAGGGGTTCACTGTCTTGCTCAACAACACTTCAACACACTAGGAGGAGCCGGGAATCGAACCAGGAATATGCGTTGAATATTTAGCTTGCAAGCTACTCTTAAAATGACCAAGTCAAAATTATATACATGTGTGTGTATATATATATATATATATATATATATATATATATATATATATATATATATATATATATTTACACACACACCAATTATATGTAATATTTAAAATATGTATTGTTTCCCTTGGATAACAGCATAAACATGTATAGCACAAAGCAATACTATTCATTTTTGCCCATTGCCTTACTCTGATGACGTCTTGCACAGAATGGACTCCGTCAACTAACAGGTAGCCCGGCCTCAAATACACTTCCAAATGTCCATCAGTCATGGTGGAACGGTATTTGGATTGGGATCTCGAATTGGCTGTACTGCATGTCAATCAAGCGTGTCAATGCCGCAATGAGCATAGATAATAGGCTAACAGCCACTTTTCATGATATGCGATCTACTCACACTACCTGTACTGTTGTGTATTCTGTGGCTCGCGGTTGAGTTGTTTTTTCATGTTGCGTGGTAGAGTTTATTTTGAAAGGCAGGGCTCCGCGATCGACCCTCATTGCCTTTGCGATCGACAAGTATATCGGCATCGACGTGTTGGGCGCCCCTGGCCTACAGCTTTATACAAACTCAACCAGATAGTTATACATGGTGGTAACACTGAGTATATTCACGCATAAAGGAAGATCCCTTACACATAGTGGATTATAGTTTCCTCCTAACATTTCCTAATAAGTTCCACACCAATTTTTCCTTTGATATGAGCTTGTGTGATATTTACTGTATTTTAAGCTCTCAATTCCCAAACTTGCATTGTTAATCCGCCATGAGGATGCATGACACAGTGGCATTTAGTCCATCAACTATAGTGTCAGCCATGTAACTGCAGCTTGACAAAAACTTCAAAATTACAACTGCCCACAACATTTGGTATCGGCCACAGCTTCGAATTGATGAAAAACCTTGCTTAAGTATAAATTGGTAACTGCCCTCAAACTGGAGGCCTTTACTCCTCTGAAGTTGTAGTTATTTTCATGTTTGTTATTTTTGACTGTTTCTGTAAAAATAGTTATCCGTTGACTTATGATATTAATTAAGATATTAATTTGAGTTGCTCACTTCATGCTCACTGAGGCCTTTGTCAGAGCAAGACCACCTGATTAATAACTTCAAAATACATAGCATTGAAAGTGTTTACCATATTGCAAAAGCTCTAAGCAAAGAGGCTGTAATGATGCAACAAAATGTAATCTCTGCGCACAAAAAAGCAATTAAGGCGAAAGAGCTAGAGCAAGAAAGCTTTTGTCACACAAATTAGAATGGAGTAATTGTTTTGTTGATTAACACCAAATGCAATTTGTGTAACCTAACTTCTATGGGAAGAGCAATAATTTGACTATTCACTTTACATATGTGAGTTCCCTTGTTTACATCACTGTTTTTTGGAGGATACCTTTTTTTCACTCGTAGCAGAAAAAGACTGACTACTGCACACAAGCACTACTGTGACGACAAGAGTTGGTAGTATATATTGATTGTTTATTTTTTGATTAATTTATTATGACAACAGAAATCATGTTATGGTGTACTCAAGTCTGTTTGTAGACATTTTCTAGATTAAGTCTCCATCCATCTGCACACTCTAATCGATCTATGAGCACGTCAAGCAGTTGCACGTTGCAGCGTGCAGCCAGTTTGTTGCCAGCTTGGCTTGAGGCTTGGTGTTTCCAATCTTTGGCCAAAAAAATCCCTCAAAGTGCACCACACATAAAATCTGGGTGTGAGTCTCCAGTCAGATATCACTCTATAATCCGAAACCACTATTTCAATGTATTATCATTTATAGAATGAAGCCAACAGTTGAGTGCAGGTGAACATTGTCATGATCTCATTTGCACTATATAGCTAATTGGGTTAAGATATTATTGCTTAAATTTTGAATTTCTTCAATAATTGTGTTGCCAATCTAATAATTTTGGCAACATATAATGTAATAATAATTAATATATTATAGAGCATCTTCCATAAGTAGACATGACCTTTCATGACTTGAGACATAAGACAAAAATTAACAGTGAATAGTATTTAAAGCATTGATTTATCATGCCATTTCAGACATTTCAGAATTAATGATATGAGAAATCATGCTTAGTTTTTGCTGTGGGACAAGACCACTGAAAATGTGTTCCTATCTTGATTGTAAACAGTACATACACAGTATGTCATAACAATATTAGACGTGCGCAGAACCATTATCTGATCATATATTTGCCCAGCCCTCTTGCAGTTTATTTAAACATATTCTCCAATTACTCTCTTTCTAATGACTCTGTTATTTCCTCCTCGGACCAACAGAAGATCTGGACGTGGATGTGGAGGGAACAGACTACCTGCTGGGTGACCTGGAGTGGAGCACCAGCAGTGTGAGCGACTCTGGGGATGAGCGGGGAAGTCTGCGTAGCAGCTGCAGCGATGAGGGTTACTCCAGTGCCAGCCTGCTGCGCCTGCAGGACCCTCAGGAGAAGGCCAAGCAGCTGGGCTGCAGCCTATAAACAGCACTGGTTACTGACCCAACTCCCACTTCCTGTAGTCCCATCCCAAGGTTGTGATACCACACCCCGGTTCCATCTGGACCGACCCCTTTGCCCATAACCTCTTCCCAAACAGGAACCCCACTGTCTAAGGCCTTCTGTCCAGCTGGGCCTCTATGGAGTTCCTGCCCTTACATTGACTTCCATTCTGTCTGCAACACCTCCAAGACACCCATCTGTATCCAGCCCATCTTTACTGTTTGGTCTTTGGGGTGTCCCCCTCTCAGCTCTGCACCAATCAAAAGAGCAGGGGTTTGAAAACAGTCCACCACCACTCGTCCCTCCGTCCATTACAAACACAACTTTCAGCCAGAGAATGTTACTACACAATGTCCCACTGCCTCTTTTTCTACACCTCAGGAGTCATGGGAAGCACTTATGAGATTTCACCTACACTAAGAAACATGAACAGACACACACATACACACATACACATTTCTATTGCTCATAGCTGTCCAGTGAGACAGTGAGTTCTCAAAAGTGGATGACAGTGGAGCAGGTTTTGTTTCACTGTTCCCTGCTATATATTCAGCCATCTGTGCAGAGGATTTTGCACTTAAAGTTGCTTTTGTAAACAAAACTGTCCTCTTCTCCAAGCACTCTTTAGAACATAATTCCCCTAACCCTACCCTTGTATTGCTCCTGGAGCAATGTTACCAGTCATCCAGCGAGCTTCTGAAAAAAGATTTCATTGTCCCACTATTGCTGTGAAGCACAGCTGAGTGTGTGGACATTGAACTAAACTTTTGTGTGACAATATGTTGGGGAGCAGACAGCAATATGATCCACAGTACCAGGCATTGGCGGGCAGATTCTTTACCACCCTGTATTTTTATGTGTTCACCTGCCACTCAAAGAAAAACAAAGAAAAGTAACATGAAAAAATCACCAAAAAAAGCGTAAAAACAAAACAAAAAAAAGTAGTGCAGCATGAGATTGTGAAGGGGCCCGGGGACACGGGAGGGTGGGGTTTGATGTTTTCTGCCACTCTGTGGTCTTTTTACGGCATCCTTTTATCACTTGTGTGTCTGTCTGTCATGTCTGAGCCTCGGGTCACTAGCAGGTTTGGGAACACAGTACACCAGCCACCAGGCCGAATGCTGGTATATTTGGGCAGGTGCTGGTACATAAACATATACTTCGTCACTACCCTGTTCACCAGGTTTTTCCCTGGAAGGGATGAGTCTATCTACTGAGAGCAGTTGAGACACTGGAGCACATTCCAATAAGTAGGGAGGACAGGCAGGTGAGACTGAGAGTATTATTTTTCTTTTTTGAGTGGATGTCCCTGCCATTTATTTATGAATGGAGAGCTCAGAATGAGACGCATGGAGTCACCTTGAAAAAAGAACGTCTGGCTTTGACTTTTTCAGTGCGGAGAATTGTTTCGTGGCCACATGGCAACAACAACAAAATGTTAAAACCACAGAGTTTCTCTCCTTTGCCTTGCCTTCATAGTTATTTATTGTTTCGGAATAATTTTTCACATTTTAATGTAAATAGTTAATAGAAAGATCTCTATGTCTATCAGAAAAGTATTTATTAGATATACTAATTATATAGATCTATATGAATATATATTTAATTAGTCATAGCCTTTGATCTTCTTGTGAGGTTTATTAAAAGTTTCTCATGTGTAGTTTGTTTGCACAGCCTAGTCAATCCATAGTATATCTAGAAATGTCTCTTGTGCCTCGAGGCTTTGTGTCTGTTCAGAATTTGGCACGGTGCTCCCAAAAAGAAAAAAGAAAAACATTTACTTTGCCTTGTGGTTGATCATTTTAAGCTGTTTTTGATGCCATCTGCCCTCTGTAACAAGGCAAAGTAAGACAAAAAAAATTAGATATTTTTTTAAAAATGAGAAATAAAAAGAATAAAAGTGAGAGAAGGGGGGGGGGGGGGCAGGATGAGGGCGTCAGTTTCCCCACAAATGTAATGACCTGCCACCTCAAACAATATCTCCCATTCAGTTCATCATTTCGGACGTAAAGTTACTAGCAGGGAGAAGTTCGCAGCTAATTTTGAATGTAGATACCCTCAGTCCTGCAGCTTAGCAACACGGCACCAAAGGAACCTCCTCCTTTTGCTTCCACCATTTGCGAATCTCAGTTTAAGCATGAAGATGGTAAACCAAAAAATATCAAAAAAGAAAAAAAATTAGAAATGTAGATAATATTGATTTAATTTAATTGTGTGTGGAATGCTGCTTTTTTTGGTCAAAATATATGGAGAGGAACTGTGTAGCCACGCTATTAAGGGGACTTACAGGGGAAATGTAGGGAATAGCAGGTGTGTGTGTGTGGGCAGGTGTGTTCACTGAAACGCTGTTCGTCAAAGTACGTGCGTATCTGTATGTATGGTGTGTGTGTGTGCCTGTGTATGTGTTCTCGGACAGCTAGATAAATCCCGATGCAGTAAAATACAGCCATTGTTCCGAACATTTTGAGCACTTATTAATGGAAAGGACACCAGGAACAGCCTCTGAAACACACAACAATATCAGTCCCAATTTATAAAACCAACATCAATGATGCTAAGTGACTTGGTACGTTCAAGTAGTATTTCAAAGTTCATTAATTTGAGTGATAGCTTTTAATACATTATATATCCACTATGTCTCAGAGGAAAATGCTTTATTTTCTTCACCTCAAGGTTTAAGTTGGATGAATTGAACAACATATTTGAATATAGTTTAAGTTGTACATTTGTTTCTGGAATTTGTGATGCACTTGATGTGAAATTTGACATTTTGAGTAAATCAAACAATAAACAAGATAATCTGTTTTAATCCACCAACAATTTGGCTCCCCTGCCAATTTGAATTGCAATATTAAATGCTGTTTCTTTAAATTAGTAATATAAACACAACATATAGTTTGTGTCATGATTAGTTTTATTCCTGATACCTTTGCTAATGACACATAACACAATACTGAAATGTTTTCAAATTAGAACTGTTATTTGGATTTGAGTATTTTATCACTGCAATAATCCTGTCGTTATATAAGTAAGGATTTTAGTTCTTTATCACTGATGACTAATTGTATCAACTTCATGAGAGCAGAGTTTGATGTGTTCTACTGCATCTGCATCTTATCTAGGTCTACCTTAATGGTATTTCATTACTTGTCCTCAAGGATTTTTTAGGGGGTGGGACATCAACTGTCAGATTGTTTTGCTCTGGTTTTATGTTCATTTGTCTATTCGTAAAAATGCGAAAAATTACTATTACACAAAGACATGACTTGACCGACAGTGTCTCTTCGTTTCCTCCTCATCTCCATCCATGGCCTGATGTCTGTCTTCCGCTGAGCTGCATGCTTGCACATGCGCACGTGTGAGCCTCACTCCCTCCTCCACTCGCTGCATTATTGGCAGCCGTGGTGCAGGCGAGGTGGATATATAGGGTTAGCCTGCGTGTGTGTCAACAACCACATATAACAAATGCTCCTTCCCTCTGCAAAGACCCTGGTGCTTTCAGCATCTGCCTTAAGAAGCAAGTGTGGAATCTCTCAAAGAACAACCAGTTGTTTAAGCTACAGGTTTCAGCATCAGGGGATCTCCTCTTCATATTTGTTATTTTCTTTTTGCACATGTTATCTCTGCATTGAAAGTGGCTGATAATGCCTTAAACGGACACAAACATGAGACCTAACAGAACATATGTATGAGTGTGTGATGCTATATCACAAAGGTCATTCCTATTCATTGTGACATCTCAGGCGTGGTGCTTTCATGCATTACACAGTAAATACACACACAAAAACACAGACACACTGCATAGCTCCATGAACATCGTCGTAGACTGCTGCCTTTCTCTTCAGAAGGGTCACATGTGTGTGGAATAAAACAAACTAATGGGTGGACGGTTTGTGCACTTACTTTTTAAGAATCTGAGAATTTGGACACCATCTTTAAAAGAAACATTTCAAATGTGAACAACCCTTTGAAAATGAATTGTGGGGCAGCAATTTATATTTGCCAATGATATTGAAGGAATAAAATGTTTGAAACCATTGTTTACCTACACTATCAGGGTGCCATTGTCTTTATTTCTGGTTAAAGAAACGATAGGTGCGTTGTTCCATTTTGCTCTAAGAGAACTCACAGCATAGCAGATGTGAACCGGAAATGTATAGTTTAGAGAAAAAAAAATGAAGTCAAAGTTATTTCAGGTTTTTTGTTTTTCAGTCTCCTATAAAGTCTTTTCTCTCCCTGAAGTTCTCACGGTAGGTATTGTGTTTAATAAATTGGTTTTCCATTGATACTGAAAACAGGGAAATCCGTTACAAATGTTAAAATCTGATTCTAGACAATAAAATTAGATCTAACAATTTTCTGTAAAAAATCCATCGTGCAATAAACAATTGATGCTTTGTCCAGGTGAAGATACAGAGAGCCTATTACAAATAGATTGTTAAAATCTTGGAATTCTCTTCAAATTAAGGCTTTGATCCTAGCCTAGATTTGAAGCCTAGCCCCCCTGCACCTCTTTGAATAATCTTCATGGAGATGCTGAACAGGTGGTAATGAAGGATTTTTTGCACAACCGTTGATAGAAAGCATGAGTAGCAAGCATGAGTGACAGCCTGATCCAGTAATCTGCTCACCAAATCCCAGGTTTGTATCATCACTGCCATCTGACTGCTACTCAATAACCAACACACACGCACAGAAGAAGAGAGTGGGGGAAGGGCAACTTGAAAAGCATCTTGCATGCCATCTGATGCTGGTGACAGTTAAAGGGAAAGGATCTCATCTTTATTGCCATCTTCACTATCACTGTTAGGTGGATGGTTTTCAGCTGCAACAGGTGAATTGTAGAGATCTTGAAATGTACTTGGTTCATTTTACTCCATAAGTGCATCGGTCTGCAATTATTCATTGGGTTTTTCTTGAAATTAACAGATCATTCTTCTATATTCAGAAAATTGCCACATTGCTCTTTCATTGACAAAGCATCTGCCAGGTTTTGGTTCCTCAACAGACCTCAATGGTTTTCCGAATGGTCAGTTTCATTTATTTTTGGGTGAATAAATAGTTCTACTTTAGGGGCATATCAATAGACTAAATCTGGTATTTATTACTCTGTCAGTTATATTTCATGTCAGGGAAAACCACTGGCTAAATATATTTTATGAAAGGGTCACACAGACGGTTAAATCTGTGCTCCACTTTTTTTTGTGTGATGATGATTGGTCAATATGTTTTGATTGAATAGCAGAAATTGTTAAATTGATATTAGATGCTTCACCTTCATGTGCATTGTTGTTATATTATGATCTTTGGTAAATATATGAGGGTTTATTGTGTACTCATACCCCCAACATCATCACACACACACACACACACACACACACTCCATGGCAACAAAATGAAAAACAGTCAAAACTGGCCCCGCTCTCCTCTATAACTTGTTAGCAAGTGAGCTTTAGAAGGGCTGACAAAGGACAAAGCTGGCCTGGTTGTTTCCAGTGATGCTGGAAGCTCCCGGCTGTAGCCTTACACTGAATGATAACCATCGGTGTCACCATTATTCACACACAAACACACACACACACACACACATACATATATATATATATATATATATATGTGTGTGTGTGTGCGTGTGTGTGTGTGTGTGTGTGTGTGTGTATACATATCCTACAATTGTAAAAATTGTAGTATAAATGCAATGCCTGTAAGTTCCTGGAGGTTAATGTACTGTTGTGGCATCAACAATTTCTATAGACATTACAAAATAAAGGAAAGGTTCTCCACAATGTTGGTCGCTGCGTGTGTATAAAACAGACCTGTGTGTGTCTGCACTGCTCCAATTGGCAACACAGTGTGGAGGTCAAGAGGTCACAGTACAGCCCGGCGAGGTGACTTGTTTGTCCCCTGATTCCTGATTACAGCACCAGTGGGGGTCATCTTACAATATATAATATAGCTCAATAAGTGTGTTTGCTGAACTGCGAGTCATCTCCAACACGGTCCAGCTGAGTATATTGACATAACCTAGCAACTGGTGTTTGTAAATATAAGGTATTGACAAGGTTGTGTAAGTAGTGTGTACATTTGCAGGTATGTGCCAGGGTCACAGGCCTACTGACCTACCTCTTCATGCTGTTCTCCATTAGATTAGTCAAATCCACGCAGCTTATCCAAGCCCAGTTTTGCTGTGACCTTCGCCTCCTTTAACTTCCCTCACCAATCCTGCCACCACACACTCACGCACTCTTATTACTCTCACAGGCGACAGTGGATTTAGGCAAGCACATTGTGGATACAGGGAGAACACCAGCATGCCACATGCAAGCAACAATTTACAATCAAACAACAAATGATGAGTGCCATGGAAACAGAAAAACAGAGAACCCTTGGGAACAATTGAGTCAGTACACAGGCTTTCAATCACTTAATGGCACCAAGTCAGCGGTGGAGAGCAAATAATGACTGACTTGCACCGAATTCCTGCCCTCAGTAGTACAATGCGATGACCAGTGAGTAAGACAATAATCATTCAAATGCAATCACGCTAAAACCCAAGCTGAAAAAATACTGTACACTCTCAACTAAAAACCTTGCTCCAGTGTTGTTGAGACATCATTCTCATGGTGTTAGTGACGATTAAGAATTACAAACAAGTGATATTACTGTTGCTGTGCATGAATGTGTCAAAATGCACACAGACAGCAATCTCATACCTGTTGCTAATCTAAAGGTTGCACAGTTGCACCCATTTTTTATTAGTATTATTATTGAGAGACTAGAGGTGAGATTATTATTGTTATCATTATTGTTATTTTCTTATTTTTCTATTATTATCATATTTACATTTGACTAATTCTACAATTTACTCCATAGAGGGAGGAAAACAGAAGATGTCCCTTTTGCAATTTCCGTATGTACTTCATATAACACAAAACATACGCACAAGGAGTGCTGTCTGGCATTTTTCGTGATAAAAACCCAAAGGTTGCCTGGCTGCAGAATCTCCTGGTTCATTGAGGCCACCAGGTGGCTGCGTAGGCTATCCAGCTCAGTTTCATGCCGTTCAATGATGCAACCAGCTACCTTGACTCATCCATCATTTGTCTTAAAACATCAATGAGGAGAAAATAAAAGGCACTATTCTTCCGGAGTGAAAACAATTGATGGAGCCCAGGTGGAATTTACTGCCTGAGCACCTCCCTGCCCCGGTGAGATCATACGGCCCTCCCACCGACTGATCATAATGCCAAAGCAGACCGTGTTCATCCTCCCTCAGCTTGAACTGCTTCAAACAAGGGATGTAGCTGACTTCTGCAAAACAGATGGAGGAGATGGTCACCATTTGAGGAAGGGTCGTCTCCGGGGGACAGAGTGAAGATTGCACATCAGATGAGAACAGTGTATCTGAGACAGAACAAAAGGAGGGGAGCTGAGCGGCCTGTATGTGGCAAATATTGTGGATCTTCACAGAAAACCCCTTTCGTAGTGTTTGAGAGCAACACCTGGCATATCAAAGCGCAGAGGAGAAGCTGGTATAAAAATGCTGCCAGAGAGTGTTTTTGTGGCGGAGCCTCCACGGAGATGTGGGAGTGAGAAGACACTAATATATGTATGGAAAGTGCTACCTCTTAATAATCTTAGAGTAATACATACAGGCATACAGCGCACTCAGACAGGAATTGTTGTATTTGCAATGATTCCACTGCGGTGCTGGTTGTAGTGACTATGTAATTAGACACATATAATATTCATTGACACTTAGATGTAAACAACAAAAGTAGCGTTTAAAGTGTCTATTAGGTGAAACCACAGTGGGGGTGGTGTGGCTGGTCAGGATGACAGGGGGCGACCGCTTAGAGCAGCAAGGAGGGGGAATAAATCATACTCCTCAGTGGTAACATGGCGGCCTGCTTTTACAGATGCACCACAGTAACACATTCAAATATCACAGGATCCTCAGTTTAAAAAAATAATGGATGGCGGCTCAAAGCTTTCCTCAGGACA
The DNA here is from genome assembly GCA_901007705.1 of Fistularia tabacaria. Lineage (NCBI taxonomy): Eukaryota > Metazoa > Chordata > Actinopteri > Syngnathiformes > Fistulariidae > Fistularia > Fistularia tabacaria. The sequence goes on along the minus strand of CAAKHD010000120.1, from coordinate 217,871 downwards.
GTCAACCACACTCTCTTTTCTTTGACCCTCAATTTCAGTAAGTAAGAACGACAGGTAAACCTCCGTTTCCGAGGGATGGAGAAAGGAAACCACACTGTAGATTTAGGGCCTGTATAATGCAACTTTCAGTAATGACGACTTCACACTAATAACAATATATTTGCAAAGCTTGGCTTGACTTATTTAGTCGAAAACAAATGCTCTTTAACAATAATAATTCAATGAATGAGAAAGGACGTGACTTATGAGGGACCAAACTTGAACATTGAACTGCACATCCAGATGTCGACTAACCAAAACAGAGCATCCAGTTTCAAATCCTTCCCTTGTATGTTTGTTAGCTCTTGGTCCAAAATTCTCCAGCCTTGAACTCTGGACTGAATACTATATGATATTGTTTCTCCCTCTTTTTCTTAAAATCACGATCTTTCTGGATTCCTACATCTTCCTACTGATGAAGTGACTTCTTCAACAATAGCTGATTAAAATCTGTCATTGTCCATTGTGTGCTTGCTGTTTTTTTATGTGATTTTTTTGACATATCGTATGTATCGTATGTCATTTTCCCAGCAGCCTTGCATTTGTTTGTTCCACCATTTGCAGGATATCGTGACCGCTTTCTGTCTCCTCTGGAAGAGCAACAGCGTCCTCTTGCTGACTTGGGCTGTAATACACTTCTGATTAGATTAGAAAAACCCAAACAATCCAAGTCTTCCAAGAACTCTCATTTGTTAAAAGATTTTTTGGGTATGTCTAATGTATTAGTGCATCATATGAATTTAGAAACAATGCACCTGCACACTGAGATGAACATAAGTTTCTCATCCTACCACCATCGGCCGTTGAGTACAAAAGATATTGGGAATCCTTTGGCCCTTTCAGAAGACTCACCACCATGTATCCCTTAACAGCCTGGTATGATGCTTTCAGGTTCAGTGTGAAGTCTACGGAGGTAGCATCATCCTTTTTACATGATTGCACAGGACTGGGGGGGGCGGGGGCAGAAAATCTGAGCAACCCGCTGAATCCTAATAATCTGAGGTTTCTGTCACTTCTTGCTGAGTCACCGGTGTCCTGCCCCTCATTCTGGCACCACAGTTTGGGTGGCGTGTGCAGATGACGTGACCAAACACAGTGTTTGCACGACAGGGGAGCTCACTGAGGCTCTTTGGGTTTGGACCTGTGATTTGAAGCATTAATTGTGTTTCAACTTCAACTTAGCCCCTCAAGACATGGAAAGAACCAATGGTGCTTTATTGTCCCCTAGCGGATATAGTGGGTACATATAAAATGCGAATATCTATCTATCTATCTATCTATCTATCTATCTATCTATCTATCTATCTATCTATCTATCTATCTATCTATCTATCTATCTATCTATCTATCTATCTATCTATCTATCTATCTATCTATCTATCTATCTATCTATCGAACAGGTATTAAAAAGTTTGTATATGATCCAAATTACCTTAGTCACAGGAACAACTTGGTATTCTTTTAATGAAAAAATAAATATAACTGCAATAAGACAGACCGAACATTAGAAAATCAGAAACAACTTTTTCCTCGTTTTTCTCGAGACTGGTCATTGCGGCGAGAGGAGTAATTTTATTGCCACTGCATTCAGTCGTGCTCCCGAAAACTCCTTGAATCTGAAATGTAAAGTACACTAGTGTTAAAACACACAGACACACTGTCAAAGATGACTTATTACCGATTAAAAAAACACGCAAGTAAACACGAAACTGACCTCCCGTGTCCGCTCGGAGAGCATGTTGGTTATTGAAGGCAAATTTTATTGTAATGATCTTGCTCCAGTGTCGTGGAAACAGGCTCTCGGGCGGGATTTACGATGACTTCACTTCATCTTCCCCGTTTGGACCGCCTCCAAACATCCGCTGCGAGCGGGGCTCCGCGCGCGGTGCGCCAGGAGGTGTGAGTGAGCCCGCAGTCATCTGTCCCGCTCAGTGTCTGTGCGTGCGCGTTCGCGCGCGGGTGTGTTCTTTTGCCGTGCAGGGGTGTGGTCTCGCTCTCCCCGACTTTCTCTCCGGATCAGGACCAAGGCCAGCGACAGTTATGCGCAGCGACGCCAACCCACCTAAGCCGAGGAGGACGCGCTGTGATTTGTAAAAAAAAAAAAAAAAAGCCAGTGATGTTTGGAAGCGATTCGTGAAAAACAAACAGACTTAAACTTTACAAGTGCTTTAAGTTGGGATCGCGTGACTACTGATGCTGAGCATCCTTCCATTAAAACATTAAAAAAAAACAACTGACTCATCTTTCAATAACGCATCCAAGCACTTTGAAATACAAGCAAAACAGATGGTTTCAACGGGCAAAAAAAGTGTGTGTGTGTGCGTGTGCTTGTGCGTGAGTGTTCTAGGAGCGAACCTGACTGGGGGGAATGAGGCAAACTCATTCTGAGTGCCGACATTGCGGTTGACTGTCTTTCCTTTTTTTTTCTTCTTCTTTTTTTCTATTGTAAGGCGGTTGGGATCTGACTGCGGCACCAAAAGACGCGCGCAGATGTGGCCGCACATCGATCCCCGACACATTCTGCTGGGACAGCAAAGACAAGAAGAAAAAAAAACAACCCTGCAGTGACAGTGGGGAGTGGTGGGTGGGTGGGGGGAGAAAAAAAAAGGCCCGTGGGGCTGTGTTCCGTGGACGTTTATACGATTATTTAATTTAATTCACAAAGTCACGCCTGTGAAAGTAATGAATTACATTATAATGTTTCTGAAATGTTTATTCGTGAAACATCAAATCCTGACCGCCCCCTCCCAATTTTGTTTTGTTTTATTGACGTATTGCTGTGCGTTAATGGTTGTGTTCCACGGCGGAGGGGCTGCATGAGTGGGCTCACCACAGGGAGGTGGCTTTTTCTGCACAAGCTTGCAGGTTCACCCCCACCCCCCTTCCCCCTCCGATCCTCCCATCTCCTGCTGTCTCTGCGTCAAATGATGCGCCAGCAGCAGCTCTATAAAAGCCACCTGTCCCGGTACGGCATCACTCGCATGATCACCCACTCTCTCTCCCACACTCCACTCACCCTCACTCACCGCAGAACTTCTCGCGCACACACACACACACTCCAGCACTCAGACCAGACACCAGCAGACAAACATGAGTTACTCCAGTGAGATCTACGGCAGCAGCTCGTATCGGAAGATCTACGGAGATGCTCCCCGCTCCGGTCGGGTGGGTATGGGCAGCAGCCCGTCCCGCACCGTGGGCTACCGCAGCAGCCACCGCACCTACGGCTCCCCGGCAGTGGTCTCCTCCACCACCTACCGCAGGAGCACGGCTCCCGGCCGCGCCTTCTCCGCCATGCAGGACTCGGTGGACCTGAGCCAGTCCACCGCGGTCACCAACGAGCTGAAGATCATCCGCACCAACGAGAAGGAGCAGCTGCAGGGGCTCAACGACCGCTTCGTATCCTTCATCGAGAAGGTCCACAACTTGGAGCAGCAGAACAAAGTGCTGGAGGCCGAGGTGACGCTGCTGCGCCAGCGCAACAACGAGCCGTCCCGCCTGCACGAGCTGTACGAGCAGGAGATCCGCGAGCTGCGGGCGCGCGTGGAGGAGCTCACACACGAGAAGAGCCAGGTGCACCTGGACTGCGTGCAGATGAACGACACCCTGGAGCACGTTCGCGAGAAGCTGGAGGAGGAGAGCAGGCTGCGCGAGGAGGCGGAGAACACCCTGAAGGGCTACCGGAAGGACGTGGACGACGCCACCCTGGCGCGCCTGGAGCTGGAGAAGAAGGTGGAGGCGCTGCTGGACGAGATCGCCTTCCTCAGGAAAGTTCATGAGGAGGAGCTGCAGGAGCTGCAGGCTTCCCTGCAGGCCACGCAGGTGCGCGCAGAAACACACGCACACACGAGCGGTAGTTCAGCAGACACGGAGGCTTGACTTTCCCGTGACCTTCGCGCAAACTTGTATGATGCAAAAATATGATCTTAGAATCACGTGATCAAACAACCGAAATACACCCGGTATTCAGTTTTACGGTTATTACAACGTCGTGAGGCAATTGCGACGGAAGAACGTCAACATTCCGCCAGACACAGTTTTGCGCAGTTTCCTCAAACTAAACACTGCGCACTGGATAATTGATGGCACTGCAGTTCCACCCCCCCCCCCCTTCCCTTTTAACTGGGAGGCAAATCGTCACCGTGGGGTCTGACACGCTTAGTCACGCCACCGCAAACTTTTAAGAACGATTGAAATCCTTATGGAGAATAGAGTGATAGGGATTTCCACGCACACGCATGAACACACACACAGATACATACACAGATCTTATTAAGTCTTAAATCTTATTTTAACAAGGAGACTGTTGTAGCCCAGGCATCCCAGCCAAGAGAATACACAGCAATGTTTAGAATACACTGCAATGTTTGGAATTACAGGGTGAGGAGATGAGGTGTGTGTGTATGTGTTGGAGGGATGGGTGTGTGTGTGTGTGTGTGTGTGTGGGGGGGGGGGTTGCTGGGTGGGAGGGTGTAAGTAGTAGCGCATAATCTTGGGGTGTGGCTGTCTGCGGGGGCG
>CAAKHD010000120.1:144228-203996 GCA_901007705.1 Fistularia tabacaria | reverse complement strand
CCACACCCACACCCACACACCCCCCCAACCCCCCCCCCCACACACACACACACACTCACAGACACACTCACAGACACACTCTCCCAGCCTTTAAGTCTGTAAGGTTAACAGTGCAGAAGCTCCAGTGTGTGTGGAGATGTGGAGGAGGTCCACCTCAGCTTGGAGAAGGTATCTGAGGAACTTCTCTTCTCTTTCCAGTCAGTCATTCCAAGGCTTTTAAGTGACCCGGCCGACTCCGGCCCGCTGGAGATGAAGAACCATCAGAACATAGAACATCACCTTCACCTGAACCCACATCCACCCCGGCCCTCACACGAACTGCTAATGGGCTTCCTTCCAAAGATGTCCTGACGTCTGTTAGCAGGCATGAGCAAACACACGCACACACACACACACACACACACACACACACACACACACACACACACACACACACACACACACACACACACACACACAAACACACTAACACAGCCCATAGGTTTATCTCAATGGTAAAATGGATTTTAAACACAAGAAGGAAAATAAGAGACATATATGTAACATTAAATCTGGCAAATGGGTAGTTAATTTATTTAAATTTGTGAACCCCTTGAGTTTATATTTGTAGATTTATTAATAGTAAAATGGATTGTCAAATAAAACTAAGAAAACCATATATATTAACCAATTCAGTAGAAAATAATGTATGGTTTAGAATATTTGAATAATTTAATTCTATTCTCTTTCATCTTGATTCTGTCAAATGTGATGAGCCATATTTGTGTTACCGGGCAAATAAAGTTACATAAGTCACTATAGGGCATGTGGATCGGTACACTGCATGTTTGAGTGAGGTTATGTAATGTCATACAACAGTTTGCAGTCATTTGTGATGGTACTGAGTGATGATTGGCTTGTTATCTTGCTCTGTGAACGACACTCATCACAGACTTAAACAGACATTTCAACACCTGCAGGATGTCACATCATGCTGTATTTGGGCTGCAGCTTTTATTGCTGCTGCAACAGAAGGAGGTAATTAAGTATTTATAACCGCTGGCTGCTCTCAGCCCACAAAGCTCACGCACACAAACTCTCACGCCAAACACATGGTCCAAATTCGAATTTCAGAAAAAAATGTAAGTAAAGGTTTTACACCTTTACTATGAAGTAACTGCTCCATGTCCTCAAAATGGAAGTGAGACGCCACAGAAAGCTACAATGGGTACTTAGCTCTCTCTCTCTCTCTCTCTCTCTCTCTCTCTCTCTCTCTCTCTCTAGCTAACTGAGCTTTTGCTGCCACTTGCTGTACAATCTATGAATTACAGATACTCCAACATCGGGAAGAATGACATGCAGTAGTTTAAGCCTAGATTTGAGCTGTCATTACAAGAACAGTTGAAGGTCTCCTTAGTACTTTTTGCATTCTGACTGAGGATTGAATGATGACAGCCAGCTTGTATAGAGACTACTATTCAGAGGAATATTTGTGCATTTTATTTTCTAAACAGCGTTGTGTTACATATAAATGGTAGTCATATTGAAGTCATGTCATATTTTTTTCAGAATTACAGGGAAAATTAGCGAAACAACATGATTATCATCCAAGATAAACAGCTTGATATTTTCATTCCGGATTTTGATTTCATAAAAAAAAAGAATTCAACGTCACTTCCAAATAGCAGATACTCATGGGTAATTGAAAGACATGTATTGAAAAAACGTCACACAACCCAGAGTTTTTACTTTTATTTTGAAAACCGGAAGCTAATGTCATACTGTATCTGGTGCTAGCTTCACGCAGATAGGGTTTGGGTGAAAAGTGAAGACCCGTAAAAAAACCAACCCATACTGTTGCCAGAAGCTCGGCGGGGACCTTTTCGTACAAAACACGAGATTTCGTTTCGGAGCCACAGGACCTTCGCTGCTGTCGTTTGGCTGCAGTTCGCTAAGATGACAGAGCTGAGGCACCGTGGAACCGGAGACACCGAGCAAACGTTACAACAGCCGTCAGAGGACAAGGTTTGTTAACGTTCGTCCTGCCATCTGAATGTGATGCTAACGCTAGTTAGCCTGTTTGCTTTCTTATGGTAGTCCTAATGTAAGCCTACCCTCTGGCTGTTCTGTTTGAAGGAAGACTCACCAAATTCATTTCAAACATGACATTTTCAAGTTGTCAGCGGCTTTCGTAGCCCCATTCAACCGTGTTGAACAGCTCTGATGTGCAAGCGTTTTTACTTAAAACGATGATATAATCGATCGTGGCTTGTTACGGTCTTCCGGCGTCGGATTTATTCTTGGGGACTCTCATGCAAATCTTTACCAACGAGCATCTTTTCGAGAGACAGCAAACATCGGCTCCGACTGTGTCGTATTATAAGTATTACTTTAATACATGAGCTGGTACTTCAATAACAGAATTTACAGTGTTGTAGAGGTTAATGTGTGACGGAATACGTTCATTGAAACACGGGGTTGTCAATACAGCTAACGATTCCCCGTTGACGGCGAATGACGAATGAATCCGATTAGAAGTGACGCATTTGCTTCGAAGAGTTAACTGCGTGTAACGGATGCTCCCAGTGTTGTGGGGTCAGATAATGCATAAAAAGTCCCCATCGACGACAGCCTGTTGTTTTTAATCGCCAACACGTCATAGTTTACGTTCACAGCGCCTTCAAGATGGTTGTCAAAAGTGGCATCCGGTCGGTTGGAGACTGGATTAGGGGCCTGGGGTAGGTGGATGTGGGACTCCGAGATAGCCGTGAAGGACGTGTTCACAGGGAATTCGAGAAAAGCTAAAAGATCCAATTGCAGAATGGTTAGTAGCAGTCGCCGTTACATTTGCAACCAAAGGTACATCAATGGAAGGCTTTATTGTTCTTTGCATTTTATTTGTTTTTTTGAGTTTTAACTACTCGGTTGTAGAAGAGGCGGTGATCCAGATGAATTGTGTACGTCGTTATCAGCATCCTCATGTTGTTTCCTAGTTTCCACTGATCTAATGCTTTTTCCTGGTTTCCACTTATCTAAAATAGTCACCCCACTTCCTGACCATCAAACAATGCAATTCCACCTGCCTGTAAATGTCTTAACAACAGTCCTATTAATAGATTACATTTCCTGTGAAAACACAAACAGTATTATCAATAAGATTATATGTGGTAATCCCAGGGAAGCTAACTGCGCAGTGTGCTCCTCCATCCTTGCATGAAAAGTTGAGATGCGCTACCTTATTTGGGTACAGCAGTCTCTTGATGATTACTGATGGTGCACCCCCTTCCAAAACACATTGTGTTAAAGTTCAGTTATAATTAGCAAACTGTATAAACTAAAATGGGTAATTTAACACAGAAAATACTACAATTCCAAACTAGAAATAGTTGGGACAGTATGGAAAACAATGGGAAAATACTTAGAAAATAGTAGTTTAAAAAGAACCACACTCACTAATATTTAGTGTTACAGATCATTTTCAAAATACTTTAAAAGAAGTTCAGGGGCTGTTTACCAGGTCATGAATAAGTCTGATGTGATTTTGATCCATTCTGTCTGCCTGCAGTCAGAGCAACAGTCGTGATTAACAATACATTCTCTAGTTTGAATGGTGTCTGCATGCAATCCTGTCAAGATCCCCCTCCCTCCTCTTCTGGAACGGACTAGAACAACAATAATAGGTCACATTGCAGTTACGGGAGTATTATGTATGCATAAAGGCAATGCCTTTAAGGCATTGCATAAAGGCATTGCCTTTATGCATACACAATGCCTTGAAAAATTACTATTTATTTTAATAAATACAATGTCAGCATGAACATTTCTATTCTTCAACTTGGAACATGTTATTCACACTTTTTTGAGATTGTCTAAATATGCTATCCCCTCAGTGAACAACAGCACTTTTCTGGAAATGTTTGCCAACGCATGTTACTGGCAGAGAGAAAGAACAGTTGTTTGAAGATTTCCTCTGTATACAGACACACAGTGTTTGTTATCTCCAGATGTATATACAGCACAGCTGAAATTTGGTCTCCGCCACTTATGTATTCCTTTGAAAAATGGGATACATACGACACATTAAGCTTACCTGCTTTTCCGTTGGCCCTGACACCCTAATCAGCAAGATGATGTTGTCAATAAAAGAGTAAAGTGTACGTCAAGTGTAGGGTTTTCCAAGAAAAATGGACCTCTTCTTATTTGTTCATTGAGTTTCATAAGAGTTAATAAGAAACCTGTAGGCTTGTTGTGTATGTGGCAAGTTTTGGTGCTCAAGGAATATAATGTTCTGCACCACTATGACACTCACCATGGCGAAAAATACAACAAAATGCACGGAGAAATGCGAAGACAGAAGATAAAGAATAATTGGTGGCTTTGAGGAATCAGCAATCTGTTTTCACCCGGAGTCAACAGATAAGTGATGCTGCCGTGAAAGCCAGTTATCCAATTGCTTGCAAAATAGTGTTAGCATCAAAGCCGTACACTGACTGGGAGTACGTAAAAAGTTGCATGCTAAAGGCTGCAGAAATTGTCTGTCGCTTTTGCCAACATTAGCCTGACGAGGAATACCGTGGCAGACAAAATTTCTGAACGAACGACAGATTTGGACAACCAATTGAAATGCAAAGTGCAGTCATTTGTAGCATTTTCTGTTGCAACTGATGAGAGCACCGATCGGGATGTTGCTCAACTGGCCATAGTCATTCGTAGTGTTGATGAGGCTGACTGTCACAGAGGAGTTTCTTGACTTGGTGCCTATGTTAGACACCACAACACCCGAGGACATTTACCGCTTTTGTTGGTGCGCTGGACAGGGTTGGCGTGGACTGCTCCCGCGCTGTCAGCCTGGCTACGGATGGTGCACCTTCAATGAGCGAGAAGAAGGCAGACGTTGTAGCAAAATTCAAAGACAAAGTACAAGCCGCAAATGGAGGGGGTTGTTTTTGGACATTTTACTGTATTTTGCATCAGGAGACATTGTGCTGTAAGTTGTTAAAAATGGATCAAGTCATGGAGATTGTTTTCCGAACTATTAATTTAATCCGAGCCAGAGGTCTGAATCATCGTCAGTTTGACTGTCTTCTAAGTGACAGTATGGGAGAAAAAGCTTGCAAGTGGTGACACTGCTCATTTCCCCTGTCTGAGAGATGTATGCGTATCTAGTGTCAATGCTGAAATGAGACTGTACAAAGACAAGATTGCGGGACTGCTGTGGGAGTTTGAGAGACGATTTCAGGTCTTTAGCGAACTCGAGAAAGAATTCTCAGATTTTCAATCACCATTCACAGCCAAAGCTTCTGATGTGCCCTGCGACATGCAACTTGAATTAATTGATTTGCGGTGCGATGTAGAATTGAAGAACAAATTTGCTGATGTGGGCTTGGAAACATTTTTTCAGTTTTTCTTTCCAGGCTACCCTAAATTAACAGCACTGCCAGGAAAAAGGTTGTGTATGATTGGGACAACCTACCTTTGTGGGCAAGTTTTCTCAGTAATGAACATTAATGAAACAAAGCTGCGCACAAAGTTCACACATAAGCACTTAATGACATTCTGAAATTGTATGCTACTCAGGACATGATGCCTGTTATTGATGCACTTGTAGAGGCTGAAAGATGCCTAGTTTCACGAATAAATACAAAGCACCACTAAATCCTGTAAAATGCTGGTTTAAACATTGTTGCACTATGAAAAAAAACGGCTGCAGCTGAATGGATATTTGCTGTAATAAATACTGTATAATTCAGTGTTTATCAAAAGATTCACTACAAAAGAATTTGGTTGAGTGGAATACGTTCTCATATGCATGCCATTGATGTTGTGTATGTAGTGTATTATGTATATATTTTTTTACATTTTATACATAAACAAGGCAAGGGACAGATTTACTTTCTTAATTGTCAGTACAAAATAGCTGCTACTTAAGAATTAAAGGTGTGCAGAGTTAATTTAGGTTTTCAGAATCGCAGTCCAGATGTGGTAAAAATGTTTTCTTATGAGTTTGATTGTTTTCCCAAAGAGTTAAGTTCCACATACCTGTGACTAAATATTTTGTATTATATAAGATGAATATTTATTGCACAATCATTGTGATCAGATGTAATGCACAATGCATATAAAGAAATGTTAAACTGAGGCATAGAGTTGTTGAAATTGCACTTACTTTTCTTAATGAATCTTAGGTTGTTCATAATGTATTTTTTAAAGGAACAGATCATTACATATGAAGATTTTTATTATTTACCTCTTCTCCTTTACACTAAAACAAAGGAAAAATTTGGACTTAGTGTTACTTCTAGGTGACAATGCTTTGATTTTTCTGGTCACGCCCCCTTGACATCAAATTAGGTCTTGTGTGGCTCCCGAACCAAAATGAGTTTGACACCCCTGGTATAGAGTATGCAAATGATAAAACTGGTTGGTGATTTCAAAACTGTAGACTGGAATATCTTATCCCAGGAATATGTCTAAACAACTGATTGTTAGTACTCTATAATGAAACATCTTGAAATAAACATTTAGGAATGCATTAGTGTTTACAAACCGTGATTTTAAGTCATGATTTTTGGTATTTGTGTAGAGTATTAGAACAACTGCTATTGAAATGGCTCCATCTTTACTCATATGTTACAAAAATGCAGTCTATTCTTCCTGAGACACCATGTTCATGTTCATGTACATGTTCAACTTTATCATTATAATCCCCACTGTAATCCAAATCTGTGTGTTAGATATGTATTAGACTTAGACAAGAGACAAGAATTTTATTGGCATAGGTTTCTAGTTTGAACAGGATCGAGTAAATAATACTACTATCGAGATACTGTTATAGCTTTATGCAAGAGTGTCAAACTCATTTTGGTCCGCATCGCTGTCATCTGCTGTAAGTTCTGAGTCAAATAGTGTGCCATGTTGCTTAAGCTGACTAAAACAGTGTTCCCCTAGCAGACAATATAGGAACTGCCTTTTTATTTTAAAAAGTAGTTCATGATTTTTATGGATTTTTTCACATTGTAGATTTATTCCACCGGCTGGATTGGACCCCCTGGCGGGCCGGTTTTGGCCCGCAGGCTGTACGTTTGACACCCCTGCTCTACACTGTTTCAGCTTTTCATTGTTGGGATGGTCCACCTGACAACATCTTTGAAAATAGCCTCTGATCTGGCCCTTATCTTGTACAAATAGAAGAGACAAAAGGTTTGGCTAGGAAACTCTAGGAAGACTTAATTGATTCCAGATGGGATGCACCAATGCTTCAAAATACATCAACAGTAATCTTTAATACATTTGCTCTGTTCATGCTCTGACCTTTTAATCAGAATTAGCTTATTCTGTAGCTCTAAAGAAAATCACATTGGAGCATGAAGTGGCAGTGAAGTTGATGCATGTAATTTGTGTTTCTGGGCTTCATATATCTCAAACATATTTTGAACAGTTTGAAAAACAAATCAACCTAATTTCCTTTCTGCAGCTGGTTTTTAAGGATTCACATTCCTCTTATTGTCTTGGTCGAATGCTCTGACATCTTAGTAGCTTGCATCATAGCAAACTGTTAATCCTTTTATAGGTAGATGTCTGTCCAAAGTATTGGAAATCGTCAAACAGATGAATTGTGACCTGCCAGGGAGAAGTGGAGGATTGGGGGAGTGTTAAGTTGACATGAGTGCCTATTTTTAACTCAAACATCCCGAAACGGGGATATTGTCTCCATAGAAACCAGGCCATGTGTTTGTGTGAGTGAAATATTATTCACGATACGTGTCTTTTCAAGAGGGTCTCCTTTAAATTAAAATCTTTAAAATAAATGAGTTGGCTTTTTTTCTTCATATGTTGTAATAATTCCAATGTTTTTCTTCTGTAGAACTGGGATTGTTTGAATTGTATTAAAAAATGCCTTAACAAAGATTATGATACTTTCCTGTATCTCTCTGAATTGAGCTCGACACTGAAAAAAAATATCATTAATATTTCCATTTTGGTAATAATATGACTGAATTTCTTTCAGTTTAACATTTAAAATGAAAATATTGACCTCCCAGCAGCTTTGAAAAAATTGCTTGCTTTAGAGTAGGGACTGTTTTCATCTGTAAAGAAAGATTTCATTTTGTTGTTCACAAGCAAGCATGAACTCTGATCTAGTGTAACAGTTTGAATGGTTCCAACAAAAAATCAAAATTAAACGAATCTTCATTTTATTTCCGTTCAGCCAAAAACATTAGCAGACATATCAGTCTTGCCTTGCTCTTGACCTAATGTTCAAATTTGGGGGAATAATAACTTTTAAGCTGCTTTAATTGGTTTTTCTGACAGGCTTTTTTTCATTGAAAATCATGGTGTGAGAGAAAGTTGGCGTCACACAGAACAGCAAACCAATCATATGCTGCCTGGCTGTGAGGTGAGCATGTTGAGCCCAATTTGGCCTTTAGAATCTGAAAAGTCAGCAGGGTAAGAGACAAGAAACTAAAGTGAAGAGGGCTTTTTGTGAGGAATATGTAACTACTACTGTCTGATGACTATTAACAGTTGTTATTTCTACTTAAAAAAGACCGGCATTGTGTTATATTGGCTCCATTTGTGAGCATATGATTCTGCAATATCAGCATGGATGAAGATAGTCATCATACAGTGCCCTAAGATATTTAGGATGATATGGCTGATGTTCAGTAGTAACTTTTAGTACAGTGAAAGCATTGGTAAATACTTCAACAGAGCTGTTAAAGTTTATTTGAGTGTTTTCAGCTTTTCCACTAGTTTGCTTTCCAAAAGTTACCTTTTACTTGACTTACAGTTCATTAATCCTTGCGAAAGCTGCAGCTGTCCAACAAACATACCAAGACAGAGACTTGAAATGATCAACAAGAATAGTGCAATTAGATGTTTCCAGTTTCTAATTTAATTAATTTGTTTCATGCCTTTCATTTAATTGAATGAAAGTACTGTGCGGTTATCTTGGCTTGGTATCCGGTGAGAATCTTGCCTTTTTTTCTTGTAATTTTTACTGCTGTTTTTTAAAATAGTGTTATGGATGTAGTCCTGCACAATATTGGTATCTTCACTTTGGCTGTTCTCGACCAAACGTTGTGCAATTGATTTACAATATTAGTTTTGTTATTTAAATGCATTTGATTCAAGATCTATTAGATGGCATAATAGATGGGATTCTGTGGCTGAGAAAGAACATTATAAGTTGTATTATTAACATCCTACATTACAGAAAATATAAGTAAAATTGAATTGAAAATACAGATTTTGAAGCTCACACAAAGCATTCACTGGTTAATGATCCTAAACTGATTGGAAAAAGTTTCATGGAGGCTTAAATGTATTCCATACAACTCACTCAGGTAGTGTAATATAGACAATTATATTTGACTACTACCAACACAAGACCACACATGATAAAAGTTTTTCAAGATAGCGAAGAAAAGTCTTGTCTCAATCTTGAGGATATTTCATATAGATGGCAGCTGACATAATTTCTCAGGGGGCGTCATCCCTACTATAAGGTCTCTGTAAATATGTAGAGAAAAATAGTGAATTGCAATATCGAATATATTGTCTGTGTTTTTTGTTTGTCAGGGATCAGACAGTGAGCTGAAGGGGGAAAGAGATGCCGCACCCAACATTGATGCCAGGGTGGACTCAGGAGTCCCAGAGGTGCCGGTTCCTCCTGATGACACACCAGAAGTTCTAAACAAAGCTCTGTCTGGACTTTCCTCAAGGTCAAAATTTTTGCCGTCCACGTCCGACCCTGTTTCACTACCCAAAAATGGAGGAAATTAAGTCAGGAATTTAGATGATTAAAACAAGAACACCTAGTCTTCAAAATGCAGGTTTTAAAATTAATCAATCTCCCGTAGTCTTATATTAGTCCCTCTTTGTGTAAATGGATGTTCACCATGGTATATATGAAAATCCAATATAGCTGTGTTGATGCCAGAGATCATGTTAACCGGTCCTTGCAGATTGTTCACAGGGTTTTGGGTTTTAGAAACCGTTAAGCATAATATAGAATTTAGAATTTTAATTGGATATGCACTCTTGCTTCCAAATCCATTGATCAATTATCAAAATAGTGAGCAATTCATTTTCATATAAATATTTATTTTTTATATGTTTATGCTACATTAGAGACCAGCAGCAGTGGAAATTTTGAAATCTGGCAGGTGTTGATAAATCTATGTACAGAAACAATCAGTGGCTGGTTATCTTAATCAGGGACACTGTGACATGGTCTTTAACTAGTCATCCCTTCTGATTATAAATATGTAATATATATTGTTGTTCCATACAGTATGTGAAGGGGAAATGGCTCAGACAGGGTAATTGAAATCATGATCACAAAATTTTCTCTTTGAACAGGAAGCAGACATGAATCAGTGAAGGGTATGTTTTTGGCGTAGGAAAAGTATTAGCATAAAACTTGTGTTTGTCTCTGTGAGGGATGGAATTGCAACATTGTCATACTTTTAATTATTCACTCGCATTCCAAAAGCCTTCAATATAAGATCCAACTAAAGCTTCTGCCAGAAAGTTCACAGAGCTTAAAAGGATGCATGATTGTATTTTTTTCCTTCAGATGGAAGAACTGGTGGGTTCGAGGCATCCTTACACTTGCCATGATCTCCTTCTTTTTCCTCATCATCTACCTTGGCCCCATGGTACTCATGATGATTGTAAGTATAAGTAAACATACTGAGCAGTGCTGAGCAGAACCCTACAATTTTTTTAACATTTTGTGTTAAAAAGACTGGAAAGAAACGTAGGAGTTTTGGCATTACAATTATTGTCAAATGGAAAAATTTACTTGAAAGATAATATGTGATTAATTTTAATATTTACCAGCATTTTCTCAGTAGGAAAAATAGTGATTTTTAATACGACCATGCCTGAATATTGTAGTTTGATTCTGACACTGAAGAAAGAGTTTGGTGTTTAGTGTTTGGGATACACAGTACACAGGGGGGATGTCAGACATAGAGGTAAAGAGGGTGTGAAGAATTAAAATGTATACATTTTTCAAATCAATTGAAACGCATTTTTTAATTATCCCTCGTTTATGTTTATTTGCAAATGTAAAAACTATTCCAGTCATTGTAGTGGCCTCAAGTCTATGAAGGTCAAGAGATGAAATATTTACTAAGCCCTGCTTAAGTGCCCTGCAGCAGGAGGCACAATAAATGCTGTCAACAAAATTCTGGGACTACCCTTTGTTGTTGTTTTTTTTGCATATGAGAGGTATTCTTTTAAATTATCTGGAGCTGTAGTTGTTAATGTTGTTAAGAAATCATTTCTTGTTATTTTCGTCACTTGCTTGCTTTGAACTCAAAGATAATATTAGCATCTGGATAAAAGATAGCTGAAGATGATGGTAGGGACTTGATAGTCTCTATAGTGTCAATATCCTTTCAGCTCTATTCTCTTACATAAAGCATACGGGATTTCAGCTGCTGTCAACTGGGACTTAATCTGAAAATAGGACTGAAAGCGTGACCCATTAGATATCTCCTTAGCCCCTTCACGTACTCACACATTCTTATTCACATGCAAATACATTACCAGTTTTGATAGTCAGTCAGTTTTATTCCAAGTGATTTTATCTCCCTGTGCAGGTTCTTTGCGTTCAGATCAAGTGCTTCCAGGAAATCATCACCATTGGCTACAGTGTTTACCATTCATACCATCTGCCCTGGTTCAGAACATTGAGCTGGTGAGGGGGGAGTCAAACACACACACACAAGCATGCAGGCACACGCATATGCATATGCTCCTGTAGTCTCTATCTTTTTGTCTGACTTTTATCATGTTTTGTTTTTTGCAGATGTCCTGAGGTTTGTTGTTTGTATTATTTAAACCTTGATTAGAAGTACTGTAGATTATTCAGCCAATCAAAAAATCTAATAGAAAAAGCAAAATTGTTGCTTGAATCATGAGTGGTTTTCTGTTTTTTTTTAAATTCCCATGTCCTGTTTAGTCTTGTATGAAATAGATTTGCTATGCTTTCAGTCTGCAATCCTGGTGAAAACTGCAAGCACGGTGACAGTTTTAATGTATTTTGTCTGCAGTTTAGCTATTGATTTAGGAAATTTACCAAAACCTCCACCCCTGTGTATCCCTGCAAAGCATTCAACAGATCTTTCTATCAGATACAGAGATAGTGGTTTTAAGCCAGTACACTAAATGTGTCTGAGTGGAATCTGTGCAATGTTTTCTCACACTTCCTTCACCCCTGCAGGTACTTCCTCCTATGTGTGAACTATTTTTTCTATGGGGAGACGGTCACTGATTACTTCTTCACACTGGTACAGAGAGAGGAGCCTCTTCGCATCCTCAGCAAATACCACCGGTTTATCTCCTTTGCCCTCTACCTCACAGGTACTTACATAAGGGTCACAGAGCAGTTAAACACCAGTCCACTTTCCATGGCAATGGCTTTCTCCAGTGCTGAGTGTAATGAAAGGTTACCAGATCAAAGCCCATGTCCGTATTTGCTCATTTAGTAATTCTTTGGTAACACTAAGCTGTGAGTGCATTTGGTCGAATGAACAATGGTATGCTCTGACAGCAGAGGCCTTGACGAAGAAGGTTTTGCACACTCAACATATATAAAAACACATTTTGTCTCAGAGAGAACATACTCTTTTAAACTTGAGATACACAGATAAAGACAGAAATTGACTACATTAGACTGTCTGGTAATTACCTTGGTAAAGTGAAATGACATAAGTTGAAGCATTCTTTAACTCAAGAGGCTGTTTCCTGCACTGCACATTTGCTGTTTGTCATTCAGTTTCTGTGGGTCGGATCAGAGGTAGTGAGAAAGGAAGCTCACTTAATGTCTTAATGTTTTCCCACTTGGTAAAACTGAACTGTTTTGCTTCCTCACATGCAGCACTCATTCACACAGGCTTTGGAGTTGATAATGCCATACTCCAAATATGCATCAATTTCCCCCTTGGGGATCAATAAAGTATTCTGATTTATCATGAAAAATTTTCCGATTAGAGACTCACATTTATAACAATTGAAATTGATTGATCCTGATAGCGAACTTTACATATTACAAATGTATTATACGCTTACATTTTCCTTTTAAAAGAAAAAACAAAACAAAGGATAATTCATGCTTGGACCATTCACTGGATTGGTCATTCGAAAGAGTTTTTTTTAGCACAGGCTAGTTTTGAATAGGTCAAGCTAAATTTAGTCAGAGTTTGAACAATGATGACAAGGATTCTGACTCAATTAATCTGTATATTTCGTACATCAATTACCCTGCTGTTGTAGGTTTCTGCATGTTTGTGCTGAGTTTGGTGAAGAAGCACTACCGCCTGCAGTTCTACATGGTAAGATATGACACCTATCTTAGGGGAGAAAGTAAGAGTTTCTTTTTTTCAGTTGACCTGCCAGGTTTTCATCGTTAAACTTGACTTTTAATGCATTAGACCACATACTTGTATAACTCGTTCTTACTTTAATGGTTCTCATTCAAGTATTTTGGAAGTTTTATGCTTTTAGGTCGATCTGAATCGTACATGTTTTCTCTTTGTTTTGGGATTGGCTACTGGATGAAAGCAATTCTTATTTTTTGTCTTTTATTTTTTTTTCTCAGAAATACTTTGGTTCTGTTATTTTTGTCTTTTTGCCATGTTCTGGGCCTATAGATGAGGCTTGTCCTTTAACTGACTAATGACTTATTTTTGAGGAAAAGGTTCAGTATGTAGTTTAAATATGGGGGCAACTTCTGTTTATGTGTTAAAAGATTGGCCTTGTTACTGGTGGGTGATCAAAATTTGAACCTCAGTGAATGTTTCTGTTCTTTGTCCGGTCACAGCCAATAGAGGTAACTTCATAGTGAATCTACACAGTCCTGTGTGTAAATACATGTCCTCTGTCCTGATTCCCCAGTTCGGTTGGACCCATGTGACTCTACTGATTGTAGTGACTCAGTCTCACCTCATCATTCACAACTTATTTGAAGGGATGATCTGGTAAGTCCTCCCATCTCCCTTAATTTTCTACAGCTCACCTTCCTTTTTCATCAACCATACTCAGTAAGTCAGGTGCCATTATTTTGAAATGACAGTACGGTATTTCTAACCATTGTAGTCAATGCCAGCATCATTTTGCGGACCCTTTCACACAAAATTCTGTAGAGGAAATGCTGCTGAGAAAAGAGGAGGGAATGCTGCAGAAACACTGAGGTTATGGTTTGTACCTAGTAGTCTGCCTGTTGTCACTCAAAGGTATATGAGCACAGGGAGGCATGGAGCTGTCAACAGCCGTATACCCCCCAGACTGAGGAGCATGCCACAATATCTGAACAATATGAAAGTAAAAATACATAACCAATGCATGTGAAAGCACGCTACTTGAAGTAATATCACAGATCTGTATCATATAAAGGGGCTGCATCGCGTAGTAGGGTTAGAGCGATCTTCTTGGAACCGAACATTCCTGGTTCGATTCCCGGCTCCTCCTAGCTAGCAGAAGCGTTGTTGAGTAAGACACTGAACGCCTTAGTACTCCCCTGGCGGCACTAGATGGCTGCCAACTGGTTATGGTTCATCCAAGATGGGTTAAATGCAAAGAGGAATTTCCCACAAGGGATAAATAAAGTATAATTTAAAAAAAAAAAGTAAAATAAAATAAAATAGAACTACCTTTTGCTTTTGTTTATTTTAATATGCAGAAGTGCTCCTCTGGAGCAAACAGGAGGCAACAGATGATGGGCACATTTGAGTGCCATCAAAAAAATAGAATAAAAACCCTGAGGTAACAGTAAGGTCAGGGGCGTGATAGGATATAAAGAAATATCAGTAAAAATAGCCAGAAAAGGAAGAGTAATTGTTTCCATTATTTCAAGAGATGTCCTTGAAAAGATAAGGTGGGTAAACCTAAGACACTTGAAGGGCTAGGTAACTGAAAACCCAAGGCATATGAGATGTTTGGTCAACGTAACTTAGCATACATGGAAGAGCTTTATGGTATAAAAGAATGTGCAAACAAGTTAAAAAATCGGTCTGGTCTGGAACAGGCTCAAGTTTATTTCTTACGTGTAGGAATATACTACTGCATCGAAAGCAGACTGTCTCTGTTGCATCATGACCGACTGAACAAAGTATTTTTGAGAAGACTTTTTCTCTATGTTGCTGCAAGAAGCTGAGGGTCACCTCTGGACCTGACCTGGTCCTCAATTTTTTTACACAACAGTCAAGAGGGATCTTTGTAGAAGCAAGTTTTTTGTTTGACGGAGCTTCTTGTCTGAACAGGTTCATTGTGCCTATTTCCTGTGTGATCTGTAATGACATCATGGCCTACATGTTTGGTTTCTTCTTCGGCCGCACCCCACTCATCAAGGTCAGTCACAGTGTAAACTTCAACTGTCTTTCATTTTTCAAACCAGGTTAATGTTCAAGGCCAAATAATGTATACATGATGTGCTTGCTGATGATCTATCTAAATGATTTGATAAACCTTTGCTCTGACCTGGCAGCTCTCACCTAAGAAGACATGGGAGGGATTTATCGGGGGTTTCTTCTCCACCATTGTTTTTGGCATCATGGTAAGATTAATTTAGCTTTCATGTGTCTGCAGGCCCCTCTGTCATTATACCATGTTTTATGAAAAGAGTGATCCCAAATTTTTATCAAGGTATTATTCTTTTTGAAATTAGGCATACATATATTTTCCTTCTGGATCTTTGTCATTAGACTATTTTGAATGAGATCAGTACAAAGCTACATTCTGATACTTGCTATCTTAATTTCCTTTCAAGATCACTGACATCAACAGCTGTTTGAACAGTCACTTCAGGGGCTAAACATAACAAATAAAAGTGTATTTATCCTTTCCCTAGGTTGACTAAACATGCTAGTTTTCACAGACATTATTTCATTGGTCATTTCTGTTTAGTTAAGTTTAGCAAAATATAAACGATACATGTCATCTCAAAACAATAATGAACAGACACAAAAACACTGAATGTGACAGCAGAGTGACTGCCTCTCCCTCTTGCCCTCAGCTGTCCTATGTGATGGCTGGCTATCGCTACTTTGTGTGTCCGGTGGAGTTCAACAATGACTCCAACAGTTTTCAGGTGGACTGCGAGCCTTCGGAGCTGTTCCAGCTCCAGGAATATGCCCTGCCCAGCGTTCTGGAGTCTGTCACTGGATGGGTAAGGAAGTTGGAATGTGTCAGGTCTCAGTTGTAGTGTTATTACTATCAATTATGGCAAAGTGTCATCAGAAAAAAAAGTCCTCAAGCCAGGATGAAGTTGTTTTTATCTGCTCATTCATGTCTTTGTCATTTTCAAACAGTGGACTAAATACTAAAAGAAATTTGATTTGCCCTGATTTGATAGTGTTGAGGAAAAAAACAACAATGCAAATTGTAACATAAGGTAGGTCTTTGAAGCAGAACCACAGCTGGTAAACAGATAATGTTGTGAAGATCTTTATTTTTTTAATATTTCGACAATGAAAAATTGTCTAGGCACTCAGCGTAACTTGTCTCCATCCTGTGTCTGCAGACCATGGTACGCCTCTATCCCTTCCAGATCCACAGCATCGCCCTATCCACATTTGCTTCTATTGTCGGCCCCTTCGGTGGCTTCTTTGCTAGTGGCTTTAAGAGAGCCTTTAAGATCAAGGTACAACACTCTTCAGTCTCGACCTGATCATTGGTCTCTGCTGAGAATATTTTTACTTTTTGTTGATGCTCATTTATACACAATACTGCCGTCATAGTATTTTTTTTGCATTGTACTTGCAGTAAAGTCCAAGTACGTTTCTTGTTTATTTCTCTTGCAGGACTTTGCTAATACTATCCCTGGTCATGGTGGCATTATGGATAGATTTGACTGCCAGTACCTCATGGCCACATTTGTCAATGTCTACATTGCCAGCTTCATCAGGTAAACATAAGATGTAAATTAGATGAGATGACTTGAGACAAGTTTTATTGTGTCCTCGCCCGTTTGCCATAGAGAGTCCTTGATCTCAGACAAAAGACAAGAAAAGAGTTATTTAGAAATTGAGTTACAGCTCAGTCATAATATTTCAGTCCATAGAAAAGTCTCGGTCTGGTGACAGAAAGTCGTCGGTCTGATATCAGTTCCACTGCTTGCGCGGGAATTGTGTAGTTCGGCTGTTTTGACATTCAGATTTGCTAATTGCTCAATGCTTTTTTTATTTCCAACCCTAAGTCTTTCAGTTTTGGAAAAAACAAATGAGAGATAAACTGGGAGAAGGTTATACATATGTAGTTAGTTAATGTGTATGGCCAGACACTATAAATTGATATTTGGGATTTGTCTGCTTCTCAGTATCTGAAAGTGAAGCCCAAAATATCAAGATTTAGTTGTATACAAAATTACATCATTTTGAACTTTAGAGATCTTACACTGTAGGCATAGGAACAAGGTATTGGAACAAATAACTTAAATTTTAGAGGGTCTTAAGTTGACCATAGTACATATAGAGAACAAGGAAGGAAGTGTGACCCCTAGAATGAAATGCTGTCTTGCTGAATCGAGCTATCCCTCACGTATACGTTGTAGTTAATACTGTATAACCAGGCCAGGTCATAAGCAATGTCATGTCTGTTCCAAGAGAAGAATTGTCACCCACCAGAAAACATCTCCCTGGTCTCAGAGCCCATTGGCTGTCTCCTCAAGACAAATGTTCAAAGAACATCATTTGACTTGGACTCATAAATTTATCCCAACCGTCAGCTTTAATTTCCTCCGTCATATCGTCTCTAAGTTGAACCACCTTTTGTCGCTAATATTTGATCCCGAATATTTCATTTCCAGACAGCATCACTGTAGACCAATGCATCTCTCAGAACTGTAGTACCCAGTCCCCCCACACCCACTTTTCTTTGCTGGTGTGGAGGGACATGTCTGACTATTTACATGTCTTTTTCCAAGGGGCCCGAATCCTAGTAAGGTGATACAGCAGCTGCTGGCCCTCAGAGCAGATCAGCAGCTCTTCATTTTCAACTCTCTGAAGGCCCACCTGACGGAGAGGGGCCTGCTCCCAGCACTGGAGGAAGCTGCCGCATAGGGCCAGCAGCCGACACTGCTAAAGGGGGCCGCAGGCAGGGGGGAAGCACCCAGGGGCTGTTAGCTCTGGGACACTCGCTGGTCTGTTCAGAAAAAGGCATCAAAGAAAAAAGAAACACATAACAAAAAACACCATTCATTCCGTTTCATTTCAGTCCCGCCTCTGTGCACCGCCGTCGTTGCAGCAGTGTTTCGAGGTTTAGTAAGTGAATTATTGTTACCCATTTTCGGTTTTATACATCTTGAATTAGTTCACACTGTTTGACAGTTGTACGTTTCTACCTTATACAGGATATCCTCTATATAACTACCGATGTGTGTTGATATTTTACTGGACAATCTTACTTTTTTGGGTTTAAATGCACTGCTCTAAGTCTTGTTCCTCACTGTACTGTTACACATCAACCTTTTAATTTTCTTTGTTGTGATTATTTCTATTTATACAAAGACGATTTTTATATTTGGTATGTTGTAATGTATCTTAATGTTGTGTCTTTTACTCAGATTTTTTTTCTTTTTTGCCATTCGCCATTGTAACTCATCTGTGTCTTTTTTTGTGTTTTCACCACCAGTCATATCTTGGTGTGATCACACAGAAACACAATAAGACTGAACAACCAGGAAGAGCCTGAAAGGATCATTTATCATAAACCTTCAGAATTCAGTTCAATGAAATAAAATTACTCCTAGAGAGCAACAGGATTTATTGATGATCTCTAAAGGTCAGTAAGCCAACACCAGCCCCTCTTCAATGGTGAGAAAATTGGGAAACAGAGTCAATGTGCAGTCAGGTTCATGTATTTGTTACTGAATGGATCTGTTATTGATGTTTATCAGTAACTAGTCAAGGTGAGGCTCCATACGCCCACAGCCTTCTATTTTACATCAACGAGTCGGTGTGAACAGAGCTTTAGTGCTAAAAGACGAGACTGTGTGACTGTCATGGATACATTTTGACCATATTTGGGTGAAACGCTCGCGATCTTTTGCATCCTCTGTAAGAATCCTGAGTTCGCTGTAGCAATCAGCTCCTGCGGGCAGCAGCCCGTGTTCAGTGTTTCCACTACTGTGATTCAAACATTCTGCCGCCGGCTAATGTTATATTTGGTGGTGAAATATAAAAGGGGATGCTCGATTCGTTTTGGGTGTATTTTATTTTTTAAATTTATCTGTATTACTTATTTGGTTCAAGTCATAGTTCAAAAGCAGAAGCTTAAATTTCTTTGTTTCCACATTATAAACTATAATTTCTGGTTTCTTGACCTTCCCATCAGACCTTGAATATCTTTGGGTTGTGGACTTTTGATTTCTTGAACTTTCAAGACATTTTACTAACATTTTATGGACCAACTGATTCATCGAGAAACATTATATCTAGTTTCAGTCAGGATATAACAAAAACTCCCATTGTTAACATTTGTAGGTACCCTGATTATACTTGAAGCTTGACTCATTCTTAGGACTTGGACTCTGATGTCACTGCGTTCTAAATTTCCCATGATTCATCATATTATTGCCTTTGACAGATAAATGTAAATTTCCATTCTTGTTTTAAGCCCACTGTTTTAAATCTTTTGAAGTGCAAGTAACCGGAAAACTTGTCCTGGTTAGTTTCTCCTACGAAAGGTCAAACTTGGTTTCGCTCCGCTGTTTAACTTCTTGTGTGCAGGCTGGTCTGATTGAATCGCAGCATGTCAAATTGGCCATAGGATTTGTGGTAATAATTTAAAGTATCTTCGAAGTGTAAATAGCTGGGGAAGGTTCCACCTTGCTCATTCAGTCATTCTGTCATCATACACTCCTTCATCATGTTTGGGCCCATTCATTATTAAGCCGCATGTCAGCAAGAGAGAGACAAATCCTTTGCAGCATTAATGAGAGCCAGATGAAGTCTTCGTAAAGTAGTGATGAGGCTGGACCCGGAGACAGCGGGGTGAGCATGTGCAGGTATGTGATCATTGGTATCAGGGAGATTTTTTTTTTCGGTTAAACATTCATCAAAATATGATAATTCCCTCATTACATCACCATTCACTAAAGGCCCTCAAAACTATATTTTTAAGGAAGGTTCCAAAATTTCGATGTATTTAGAGTTTTTAAAAGTTTTTTTTTCAATGTCGAATATAGCACCCATATACAGCGTATTTATTGATTCCACTCGTGATGCGTGACATCCAATAGATCTTACATGTAACTTGATCCATAAAGTATTTATTTACCACAAGCGAAACAAAACCTCAAAGTTAGTATATTGTACATGAAGAAGATTTTTAGAAATACAAGTTTTTCAGTGGAAGAATATTTTAAGTGATATGCATAGATTACTGAGATTGTTTTCTGTCTCCTATTGAGTGTTTCCCCCAGTAGCTGTCAAGTGGACATATGTGGATACTTGCATTGTCTTCCTGTGATTAGACAGGAAGTCTCTTAGACATGTTCTGTTTTTTTGTTTTTTTTATTAACTGCAATCATCGACGGACTTTTAACCCCTGCAGCTCTGCACTGCCACCCAGCCGCACGTGTAACAACTGGGCGCTAGAGGGAGCCAAAATGCCTGTGGTATGCAGCTATTTTTTTAAGCCCCCTTTCCCCTGGTATTCGATACATTCCTGAAAAAAATAAGGCTGCTGAGAAGGAAATTGACACCTTGATGAAATGAAAAAAGGATATCTGATACATGATTGCATGTCTTGTGAATAATGAGGGCGTTTCTCCTTTCCATTTTGAATCATGGTACCACTAAATCCTGGCCAGCCAGGACCTCTGCAGGAATGTATTAGAGATATGCCACAACAACCAGTCCCACATACAGTATTGTACATTTTATTTTGTGATTATGGATTATCTGGAGTATATTCTTCTGAAGCTGTGCAATGTTTTGTGTTGAGCTGAACATTTGTCTAGAGAAACTGTATTATTTGATGCTCAAAGTGCTTTGCCTTGGTTCAGAGAAATAAAGAGGCGACAAAAGAGATCATGTGCTTTGTTGATCTGTGTTTCTTCCCCCCTGTGTTTCTTCCCTATTCTGAAATAGAAATGCTCAGTAGCTCAACTCCTAACGTAATTTATTTAAAGAGTAGTGATATGATGAAAGACTCATACAGTGTATGAGTAACTTTGTGCTGCTTGAGAAGAAGCCTGCTCAAACCAGGAGTGAAAAACCATTTCCTGCGGCATGATGTGAACATCATTGATCATCCTTCAAAGCTCTTGAATGTTTGAATCCCCGGCGCCACAAAACTGAGTCAGTGTACAAGTAGAACATAGAAAACTACCAGAACAAGTTTGAACATGGAAGTGAAGGCAGCGTGAGAGGACGTGTTAGAATGGCTGCAAAAAAAGGGACAGAGAGATGAGCACACAGGAAGAAGGAAGTCTTATCTGCAATATCTCCAGTGTGTGTGTATGTGTGTATACGTGAGTGTAGCATTGTGTATGTGTGCATATGCAAATGTGTCTGTGTGCCGTCCTGGAAGGTATGTCTGAAATTAAAGTTTGACCTTTGCTGTAAGTCAAGGATAATGTCTCTGAAACTGCCACGCACCTGGGACTTCAGCACGTTCAAAGCTGAGACAGCTCGAATAGGTAAGTTAGTCCTGCTGGGTTTACTGACCACAGAGATTTGACAATTCACATCTTATTGTGTAAAATGGCAGGAGAGACTTTTTAATTCAAGAAAATCTCAGTGCCTTCCCTTTGCTATATCATGCTATGTAGTTTTTTGTTTCTCACAACACATGATAATGGAATTTAATGGGTTTGAATGAAAAATTATGCTCTGATCACACTGGTCAGCTTAACGTTTTGATTTTATTAATATGAATATTTAGTCACTGGATTTTAATCTTAAAGGCTTGTGGTGAATGATACGTTCATTTTGGAGTTTTAGGTAAGACCGGCAGTTGCCAGCGTTCAGAAAACAGAACTAGAGTTCTACTTAAAACAGTTTTTGTTTCAAATCTCTTGCCAGGTACAAATGTTTTTGTGTGGAGTGATGTATATATTGTACTTTACAGAAATCATCAGCTACAATTGTTTCAAAAGATTGATATACAGAATTTCCCCCGGGATCAATAAGTATTTCTTTTATCTTAAGTGGCTGGGAAAACTTTCTAGCAGAAATAGCCTGAATTGCTGGCATTTATGACATTAATGCGTTTTAATCTTTCATATTTTTTGTCATTCATGTCAATATTCATGTCATTCATGACAATAAAGGAAAAAGTGAAAATACCATGGGCAATTCAACACAAAATGAAAAACAGAATCAAACAAATAAACCTACACTCAAAAAGAAATGGCCTAAATGAACAATTAAAGTATATTAATTATCTAGCGTAACGTACTTGGTTGACATTAATATCAGTATTGATCGTGATATTGATATGTATATTAATATGACCACTTATACATAGCCACTTGCTCCTGCACGCTCATGTTCCAGACTAAGAACAGACAGGAGTCTTGGCCAGTCCAGATATTTTATCTGCTAGTTGTCAAAATGTTAAATATTGGTCCCACAGATACTGTAAGGGGTTTCCTAAAAAGAATAAAACAAGCTACTGGAGGGTATTATTCTACAGTTGAATGTGAAAAAAGAATCAGCAGCAAGGTCTATTTCTTTCTTAAGTATGGCCTCTTGTCACAAGGGGATTGCAGGAGGTTTGGGGAAAACAGTTACTGCATGTAACTGGACATGTCAAGGTGGACGGTTTGGAAGACGAAAAATGTGCGAGTGACCGTGGCCTGCAGTTTTTTCCAAAGCGGCATTATTTCTTCAGACTGCGGTATCTTAACGATACCATATTTTGTGGTCACACCATTCAACAAACTGCATGACCACGGGACAAGCACGTTTTCTGAGAAACTAAACAATAAGATAAAGAAAATGGGAGCAAGTCAGTTGCACAAAAGCATCGACAAGAAGGATTTAAACAAACATTAGAAAGAGAATATCTACAGAGTTGTGATGATTTCCATTTATCATAAAACCATGTGTTTGTGTATGAACAATAATTTCTCATTCTCAGTAATATTCATCTGGATGACCTTTTTTATAAGTATCATTACTTATAACTAATAAATGTACTCAGGTAAAGCTATTCTTATAGCCACTTATTACCCTCAGGCCAGGATAAAATATACAAAAGTCTCTATAGCTGGGTTATTACATTACTTTTGATACTGACTAGATAAAAAATATCTATATGATCTTTTTCATCGTCCCAGGGTGGACCCGCAACACCTCTGTCGGTCTCTCGGCACTTCTTGAGTCGGTCGTCCGAGGGTGCAATGTGGGTTCGCACTGTGTGTGGGCCAACGTGCATGCTGCTCACCAGGGGGAGGGTGACGTGTTTCAAGAATTAGACCAAAAGAGATGAATGTCCTAGGTGGGGGACCTTCAAAGTGTCGCCCGGCCCTTTGCTATGATATAGTAGCTTCCTGTTTACCCCAGCGAGGCCCATCCTCCTGAGAAGACACTGCAAATGTAAGAAGAACTGAGTTACTGGCTTCAATCTTAGTTGTTTTATCTCTGCTGTGCCACCACCCTGCTGGTCGCTCTGTCCTCCGCTGGGCTATGATCAATTGGGAAGAAAAATATCAAACATAAATAAATTAACAGATGGTAAATTTTGAATAAGCAACCAAAAGTCAAAAAAAAAGCTAAATATTTAAAAGATCGATGACATGCCCTCTTTTTTTCTTTGGTGGACTTACGTTATCGATTTTAGCAATTATTCAAATGACCTATCTAAAGATGAGGTCAGACATGATGTGGTGAAAACAAGCAGAGAAAACATTTCATTTTTAACTGGTCAATTGGGCTGATCAGAGAAATAGGTAAGTAAGAGGATTTTTAAGTGAAAAATCAGTTCATGTGATGAGAATTAACATTATTTCATTTTCGGACTTCTCGTGTGGTTTCCCGTATGGGTGTCCTCTGTGACAATTCAACAGAATCACAGATGCACTGGGCGCAAAACAAACTGGCAGCACGTTCTGCTAACAAATCGAGTAGATTCAGAGTTACTCCGCTGTATCTTCAATTTAGGAAGAGGAAGTGCTCTGCTGCTGATGTTTAGGGTAAATGCTGCAGCGACGGTTGTGACTTCTTCACGATTTCATCAACAGCTGTCTTCTGGTGTTTGGCAGTGCGCTCTAGGAGTGTGGTATCTGGTGAGGGGGGCTCAGGCCCACCTCGCAGCTCCAAGTCCATGGAGAGGCCGTTGAAGGCAGGCTGGCTGAAGAAGCAGCACCAGAGGACTTTGGTCAAGAACTGGCAGCAACGCTACTTTGTGCTGAGAGGAAGCACCCTGACCTACTACAAGGATGACAAGGAGACCGCCATCCAGGTCAGACTCAGGTTCCATTCGATTATGATCATGGGTATTGGCAAAAAACTTGTGCAAGTGACGTAACTTTACAGATAAATAGTACACATATAATACGCATGTTATAGTAATACTGCCTGCTGAGTTGCCTATGAGTTGTTAACCCCTCGGTGACATTGAAGAACCAATTCAGCATTTAGCAATTTAAAATTCATCAATATCTCTGAGATAAGTTAAAGAAAATGGTTTTACTGCTGTCGTTCTCAGTCAACACCACATACAGCTGTGTGGCCAATATGGTTCACTTCCTGTAAATCAATTGAATGAGCGATGCTTTCAGGCTCACATCTCTGACATGGATCAGCCATCCGAGACTCTTTCATTTTCCCCATACTTGTAGGATCCGTTTTTTCTTTCTTTTTTTTTCTTTTCAGTAAAAGTACTTTACTTCAGTAAAACATAACACTTTCAAGCTCTAGGCACCTTTCCCCTGATTCAACATCCTGTTAAGAAATGGGTGACAGTGAGACAGGATGTCAGAATGACATCTCGCCCCTGCTTCCTCGATCATTTAAACATTTGAACTTGGGGACAAGCGAACCCAAACTGAGAATGCAGGACAGAAGGAAGTGAAAAATACACCAATGTCCATTTCTATATGTACAAAGGTGCTGTTGCAGAATCATCAGGGCATGCCGCTTTTCATCAAAGCGTCATCAGTATAAAACTAAATCACCATCAATGTAAATTGTTTTTTTTAAACTAGAAGAAAATACATTTTAAAACAGATTTTAAAGCAATTGTAGACTGAGCTTATAAAAGTACTCAAAATAATTGTGATTATTATTAGTGTCTGGGTTGCTGCTTATTTTGGGCTCTTTACTTGGGGAATAATACCACTGAAATGTGTGTGTTTGTTCGTCTGAGTTTGTATCCCCTGTTTGTTTTTTTATGGTCTTCAGGGATTCATCCAGCTACAGTTCAGTAAGGTCAACGAAGTCCCTCCGAGTTCCGACGACCCCGGAAAGTACCTCTTCGAGATCATTCCACGTAAGGCTTGGTGACTGATGATTCCTCCACCAGTTTGACCTCCAGCTGCTTCAGGATTGTCTATTTCATTCTCATTTTTGGAGTGTCTTCCTGTCTTCCAAAACTGGAAAAAAAAAAAGGATCGAACTTATACAACTTTCTGAACTCCACACTTGTTTATATTTCTGCCCACTCATTTCAATAGTGTATATCTCTTTTCTCGTCTTCAGAATCATTTCCTGTGTGCTAGTGCCTTTCAAATGAAGTGATACACATGGCGTTACATTTCCCCTTTATGTGGTGGCTTGGGGAATGTATCAGATCAATTAAAACTGCGAATAACAGACAGCCATCGCATGGTTTCTCCTCACATATAATCTTGAGATGTGTCTGACCCATTTGTTATAATAACAATGTCATTATTCTGCAGATGCACGTGGAGATCGGGAACGTTGCTCCATTGTCTTCATGGCCGCCTCCCAGAGTGACATGGAGGAGTGGGTGCGCACTCTGCGCAAGGTCATCGGAGTTCCCACAAGCGGAGGTTTCGTAGTAGTTCTTTTTTGTGAAATGACTCCTGAAGTATTTTCCCACCAATCCGACCCTCAACTTATTTCAAGTGGAAATCAAGATAGGTCTAAAATCACTTCAATTTATTTCGTGTCAATGAGAGGATCCGGGCAGAAACTGTGAGGTCAGCATAGAATTGCATCCATCAGCATAGAATTGAGGTCAGATCACAGCAGTGGATGACTGTGCCGCAAGAAATACTTTTTACCAACAACTGATGAATTGATACTGTAGAAAATCTTTATTCATCAAAGACAATCCAAGAGATTGAGATTGACTTAGCTCAATTTAAGGTAGATCCAGAGTTCATGACTTGACGACCTTCTCAAATGTTGTTTTATTGTTGAAGCACAACATGTATCACTCTGCGTTCACGGTATAAACTCAAACACATGGCACGACATTATCCTGGGTGGTTTCAGGGAATATCACATGTTCCTCCAAACTTCTCAACAAATCACAAGAGTAGAAATGTGACAATGTCTTAGAGCTGACCTGTTTAAACTTGCTCACCCACTCAAGAATGATGAAGCTCGATTCTGTTAAAAGTTTTTTTTCTTCCAATTTGTTCCCCCCATATTTTTGTAGTTTTTGGAAAAAGTCTCTTGGACACGGTGATGAACGAGCAGCGGTCCGGGCCTCACATGGTGCCGATCCTGGTGCAGAAGTGTGTGGAATATATCCGCGACCACGGGCTGAACGAAGAGGGCATCTTCCGTTTACCTGGCCAGGACAATGATGTCAAACATTTCAGAGATGCCTTCGATGCAGGAGAGAGACCCTCCTTTCCCAGGTCTCTCTCTCTCTTGCTCTCTGTCTCTCTCTCTCTCACACACACACAGAAACACACACACAGAAACACACACACAGAAACACACACACACACACACACACACACACACACACACACACACACACACACACACACACACACACACACAATTTTTTGTTGTCCTCATCATTGAAATTTCCCCACTGTGGGATGATAAAAGGAAATTTCTGTTCAATTTGTAGAAACACCCCCATTGGCGGGAATAATATCTATATACAAATAAACTCAAATAAAAACTTGCAAATAGATAACTGTGACTGAGTGTATAGTACAGGTAAAAGTGTGAGATAGTAATTTTACATGTTGGATGAGATGAGTGACAGCAAGTGTTTGAAATAAGTAACAGCAATATTCACTTTTACAATTACCACGGATAATAACTATAACTGAAGAAAAAAAATTAAAATCAATTGTAAAAGTTGAGATTTGGTCAAATGAAACAATGACAAATTTACGCTGTGTCTTATGTCATCAGATTAGACAAAGCAAATTTAAATGAATTATTGAAATAAACACCAGATAAACTACATAACATCACAGATCTGCAGCCTCTATAAGTCAGAGCGGCATTAGGAAAGAAAAGAAAGAAAGGAGAGATGTGAGGGCTGATTGAGTTTTGTCTGCCGAGAGCTGCAGGCGACACCACATCCTGTTCAGCAACGTAAAAGGACATGATGCAAACTAACCCAACATCAAGCGCTTCTCCGGGAGCACCGTGTTGGCCCATTAAAACTTCTATTTGTTTCATGCTCAGAAGGCTTACTGGAAGACACACGACCGTAGATTCAACTGGAAAAAAAAGTTGGATTCCTGGAAGGGGGTGTGGTGTGGGGGTAGGCAGCTCAAAATGAATCCGATCCTGCATTTGGAAAGCACTGCTGACGGAGCAAAATGGAATACGTGCCGAGAATGATGACCTCTGTCACGATGTGTAGAAACTTTGATTGTCAGTCACGGTAAATGTACCTCGTGATCTTGCAGAGACACCGATGTCCACACAGTGGCGTCACTTCTAAAGCTGTACCTCCGGGAGCTGCCAGAGCCTGTGGTGCCCTGGAATCAGTACGACGACTTTCTGGACTGCATCAACGAGCCAGACCTCAGCAGCAAAGAGGTTTGTTTTCCCACTGACTCATAATAAAATCTGTGGCTTGTTTTCCTCTGCGTGCCCTTCACTGTCCTGAATCAAATGCCCTGCCAGGGTAAAGTACAGCTGGAGAAACAGATTGCACTCCTTCCCAGAGTCAACTACAACCTCCTCAGTTATATATGCAGGTGAGAAGAAAGTGTCTGGGACTGAAATGACACCCAACGTCTTTGAAAAGTAACTGCATTTTTTTAATCTTTTCTTTTCCCTTGCAGGTTCTTGTTTGAAGTGCAGCTTAATGCCAACACCAACAAGATGAATGTTGAGAATTTGGCAATGGTGATGGGGATCAACCTACTCAAGCCACAGATGGAAGATCCATTCTCTGTGATGAAGGGTGAGAAGGCCACCTTTTCCACCAGCTCAGCCCTGGAAGGCAGGGGGACGGTTGCTAATAGACCACAGCCCTTCTTCATTCACGATTTAAGTTCATTTAGAGTAAAGAATTACAGAGGGCGGAGGTCAGAAGCTTCTTGCTGTGGGCTGATGCGTGTTATAGGCTCAGAAACCATACGGTGACGGTATTTTGCTCTCTGCGGCATGATAAAACCATCAGATAGGTGCCAAGGCGTTGTCCAAAAACACTCGGTCCGCATGCCTCCCCCCCGTCAGTGTGCAACCTGTTGCCTGTGACACAATCATTTTCCATTCTAACCTCAGACCTTTTATCGCAATACAAGTATTCAACTTTTTCCATTTAGTGATACATCTGAAGCCGTACATCCTATCACAGCCATTTACATCCCAAGTGGAAACACAACACAGCTTTACGTCAATCTGCTCACGAAGCAGTCATATGCAGCATAACTTCCTGTTTGAGGCTTGATTGACATCTCAATTATACCGCTTCAATTTCTGTCGTTCAAATGGGAGACATACTCATCTTCATTGTTCCCCACATGTACTAATTTCATTAACAACCCAATAACAACACATCCATGTCAAATTGTGTGTAATTAGTGCCACACAAAAATAGCTGATATTAATGCAAAAAGGATATGTGTATATTAAATCTTTTTAACGCAGGCTGAGAAAACTGTTGCTCACAATGTGGAAGCTGAATTGTGTGCAACAGTGTAGCAAAAATGATGTAAAAGCTGCATGAGTGTTGGACCTTATTTCGGGGATCGATGACATGAAAGAAGCCATAAAATGTATGATGACACACCTTTCCTGTGACACATGGTGCTTGCCCGATTTAACCAGTTATGCCCCCACAGTGGCAGAAACCCCTGAAGATAAATAAGAATGAAAAGATTAGGTGATCTGATCTTGGACAGATGAAAGGCTTTTGAGATCTGTTTGTTTTTCTTTGCAGTGACTCCTCTAATCCAGAAGCTGACGACAGTGATGATCAGACAGCATGAGATACTGTTTCCTCTCGCCAAGGATGTCCACCCTTCCCCTCCTTCCAATAAGGCTGACACCCCCCGGAGCTTTGTGGGCTGGGAGTCTGCTGAGGTACCATAGTTGATGGCTAAAGGATAGCTTATGATAATCCTCAAATGTCCAAGATCATATTTATCCTTGTTGAGCTTGGTATCAAATGGGGTTGACAACAAATGTTCTTATTGCCCCCGCTTCTAGCCCAAATAACTAATAATGTTGCACAAGCATTGTGCTGAGCTGCAATGATGTGCTCATGAACTTTGTCCATCGCAGCTGTATAAACATTTGAAGTGTTTCTGTGGTACTTTAGTGTTTTAAATTATACAATTATAATTGCAATGACTCAAACAGTTATCATAAAGTCCCAAGTTTACTGCGTGTTTGTCTTAATGTCTCTGTTGGACATTAAAACCAGATTATTGTATTTGAATGACACAAAGTGAACTTCCTGTGATATGATCATTGTAGATGTTCGAGTCCGAGTCTCCAGAAGAGGAGGACACTGACAGTCCAGGTCCACTGATTGCAAAGAGTAATATCCCAGATATCACGTTGTCCACAGAGGACAAGCTTGGAAGTCCCCGCAAACGCACCCAGACCCTCCCCGTCTTGAGCCACCCCCTCATTGGTGTGGCTGCAAAAGCCGACGCCCTCAGCCAGTGGAACAATATCCAAGAGAAGAAGAGAGAGGAAGAGAGGAGCTGCACACTGTCAGAGGACATCTTCAAGATCCTGGACCTCAGTAGTACAAGATCTTTATTGGGAGAAAAGATGAGGGACAGCACGGTTTCTTCCTCTGGTGAATCCAAAAGGCTTGACAGCGACACCAAGCCTCAGGCCACACTCTCACAAAAGAGCCCCGAGACCCCGAAAAACATTGGGAAGTCCCAGTCGTACAACAGCAAGCCTGGAAACAAGAAAGACGACAAGCAGTTGGTCGACAGGTGAGGAGCCACAGTGTCTCTGTGCCACTTATATCCATCGCTGTTCAGCCCAAATGTGTGCCACATCTGTGTCGAGGGATAGATAGAATTCCAGATCTGACTGGAAGGCGTGCCCCCCTAAAGCAATAACCATTTCTTTTTTGTAAAGCATCTCCAAAAAGGGTTTCGCCAATAAAAGTTCTTTTGTAAAAGTTTAATGAGAACTGCAGCAATTTGCTGCAGCATCTGGTGGAAGGATGGTGGGGGAATAGTGGAGACACATTGTGAGAATTTTCATGATATTGTACAAGTAACACACAGACATTGAATAGTTTGTCCCCATTATGGCCCAAGGTTTTTGATGTCCCTTTTAACAGTTTTGTGCTCATTTCTTTCATACAATCATCCGGATGTTAATTTTGGAAACTCCAGAAAACACAATCATTTTACCTATAACAACATGGGACTAGGATAGGGGGGTTGCTTGTTTTAACGTCCTGTGTCTCGGCAGCCTGCAGCAAGAGAACAAGGAGCTGAAGGCTACAGTGGCCGAACTTCAGTCTGCCCTGGAGGCTGAGCGTCGCCATGCAGCTGCCCTGGAAATTTGCCTGAAAAACGCAGAGCGCAGCCGAGACGAGGCCCAGAGGTGTAATGAAGAACTGAAAAGGGACATTCAGCAGTTTCTCAGAAAGGAATTACAGGCTCCCACCTAAGAGACGCGTTCAGGCTCAATAGTTATATTAACCTTAAAATGAAAAGTACTGCTGTCCTCCAGTGGAGCGACTGTTTATCCCATGACATCACTGATGAAGATCTATCTGCTGTTTGTGCCTCTAAGGATGGCCAATGGGAGGTTTTATGATAGTACTGGAGACAGTAAACAGGAAACGTTTTCAGTAAATTGAAAAAAAAAAAATGTAATGGTCATTTTACATCATGAAAATGTAAAGTATAAATTTCCATTTTGATTAAGGAGAAATTTACATTTACCCGGTGGATGGCTGGGCAACAGTGAGCAATACCCACAATATTCATATGTAATATATATGATTAAACATTTCATGATACATACAAAAATTTAACGGCGCAGATTTGACTGTTCTTATTTGATATACTAAGTTATTGACAAAGTTACCTTTTGGAAATTCAAATTCTGAGTTAAAGGGAAAAAAACACAAGGAAATACCCTTTAAGGCCGACGACAAAAATAGAAACAATCAAGACAACAAACTTGAACTGGTACATCAGAAATTCATGATATGATAAAGTGTTGCGGCCAGCTTTGCGAACATCCTGTCATGACGATGTGTATATGTTGATATTTAAAAGATGATGTTTCACCTATTTATTTCACTTTGTTTGCTTCGAGGCTGTATTGTTGTGACAAAATTTCAATGTGAAAGAAGCAACATTCTGTAACTCAAGGTTGTATCCTAGAATTATGATTTGAGAAGTTTGTTTAATAAAAACTTCACTCCATGTCATCCATTTTGCCAGGCTAATAAACTATCAACCACATTGGAGTTGGGCTTATTAGTAATTAAGGAGATAGATATTTACCCAAATTAATAGTCACTATTGTATAAGACATCTATATCACAATTACATATAAATATATACAAATATATATGATCAAAACCTCACAATAATCTCATTGTACTTGAATGTAAAACTCAAAAAAAATCAGCAAAACATTAATGCTGAAATGCAGTTTCTCTGAATGGATTGTATCGTTTGGATGCTTGGGATGTAATGAGATTGGGTTAATGAACCTCATAACTATAATATGTCAAGTTTTAATGGCACTGCATTTTGGCCCACGTACTTTTACATATGTGTAAAATTTATCTCCGAAGGGCTGATATTGGCAAATGAAACTGGCACGCTCCGGAAGGAATGTAACAAAACGGAACAAAGGAATGGAACAAAATGTAAAAGTTTGACATGATGGTCAGAATCTGTTCGCTGGCTCGTTTGTTTGCTCTTGGCACACTGCTCTTTGTGGCGGGTCTCCCCCCCAACGGCCATTTCATTTCCTCGATCCAGTACCAATCAAGAACCTTTCTGAATCTGCTCCAGTCTCTGATTTTCTTGATTTAGAAGTCTCTGGTGGATTTGCCGAAGGTACACACAACAAGGAAATATCTTCCTGAAAGTCTAATGGTTTTTGAACTGATAGTGGACCCATAATGGAGAACATGTGGACGGGGCTGATCGTGGCAATGTGCGTCGCCACTATCAGGCCTTCTCTAGCAATCGGGAAGATGTGATGATCTGTTGCAGAAGCAGTTTCACAGTGACCAGATAACAGCACATTTGTAAACTGCGAGCCTGGCAGCTGAGTGGCAGACACGGCAAAAGCTCATTCTTCCGCGTCTAAAACACACACTGCAATCAGGAGTGTATCTCTGGGTCACGTAAAGAAGCTCTGGAATGAAAGAAAGCTGTGGAGTAGCGTGAGAGTTCAGGTGGTGAGTGGGACAACTGCTTGACACCATGATGCTCTCACCCTATACATTATATCCTGTTTGATGCCGGAGGCCTTTGCCAGTGAGTGACTTGTGGAGAGAAAATATCCCTAACACATCCTTATGAAAGTAGCATCTTTTTCTGTTCTTGAAATCTTAAGGAGCCCTACTCCATCCTGGTGACTGCTTTTACATTGTATCCACATAGCAGAGGAAGAAGTGCAGACAGGGCATTTACTGCTGTTCCTTAAAATCTGCTTGAGGAGTCAGCACAGTATCTGTCATCCTCAGAGCTCATTGCATTTCAATTTACATATCCTCTTACATTAAGCACGACCAACAAACCAGAGTGTTTTGTCAAAATAGAAATGGTCAATGGAGCTTAGACATCAGCTTCCAGAACACCACAATTTACAAACCAAATAAACCAAACAAAATAGTACTTCCACAAGGAAAAGGCTACAGGACAGTGTTTACAAGATCCTAATTAAGGGAGAGATAACAACGCTCATGTGCTTCACGCAAAGTTGAAGGAACGCACGCACACGCACACACAAACACACACATACACACACACACACGCACACGCACCCATACACAAACACACACATCAGCGAAAGGACCATAAGTACTCAGTGACGACGAGCCCACCATATAACACAGAGGAGACGCAGCCAGCGGGGAAGAGAGTGAGCAGCGAGCACAGAGACAAGAGGACAGGACAGAGATGACTCTGAAGGACAGAGTCAAACTTTTGACATCCCGTCACCACCACGGCAGAGCAGGCACAAAGAACATCAGAAGGTGCGCATGAGATTGATACGTTGTGCGATTTGAAGGGAAGAATCAGGAATAAACCCCACTGGAGAGACACCCCCTGTTCAGAGTCGGGGTCAACAACACTTCTGACTCCTGCTAGGGACTCCTTCCACTCCAACACTGGAGATTGCTTTTCCCATGGCGTGCAATTGGGTTTCTCAACTGCGAACAATTCAAAGCTCCAAGACTTTGCTCTTGCTTTTGTTCATCCTTTTACCGCAGGGGCCTCTCTGTGGACAAAGCAACCCTATTTTGAACACCAACCAGAGACACCAACCCGCTCCAGGGCTGGGAGGAGGGCATGGAGGGGTGGTGGATGTGTTGATGCTTGAGCAGGACACCAATATGCAGAGAATGCTTGAAAGCATGAAGGAGCAATTTCTGAGGACTTTCAACCTGTCTGGCCTGGGACCCCCAGCCTTGCCCCCTGGAAGCACGAGAGGAGATCCACCCGAGTACATGATGGAGATCTACAACCGTTTTGCCAGTGACCACACTGCAATGCCCACTGCAAATATAATCCGCAGCTTCAGAAATGAAGGTACAGCTCATTCATCCTCATGGTGCACAATATAAACATTTTTGTTTTCCCCTTAGATGTATCATCTTTTGGAAGGATATTGTCTGCAGTTATAATTTGAATAGGATGAGATGGATGAAAATAGTAAAATGTACCCGTGTGAGTGCTGAATCAATACATTTCATACTTGTTCATTCCAGCTACTCTTAACATTTGTATATCAAAATACTGTTGCTCAAATTTTTTCCATTGCTGTCATAAAATGCATGTTTCTGATTTACTATGTTTATAATTAAGAAAGGCTCTATGCTTTCATGAAAACTCAACTATACAGTTTTTGAGTTCGAGTAATTTAGATTTTCTTTATTTCCAATCCCCAGATTTGTCTCCCAGTGTTGTAGGTGCTGGAGGAGTGAGGCGGCACCCCCTCCTCTTCAATGTGTCAGTCCCCCATCATGAACACATCACGGCGGCTGAGCTCCGCCTCTACACGCTCATCCAGACTGACCGACACCTGTACACCGGTGTTGACCGCAAGGTCACTATCTACGAGGTGCAGTCTTATGGGAGGGATGGTGATAACACGACCGACAAGAACGCAGGGAGAGGAGACGGATTCAGGGAGGAGAACGTACAGCTGGTGGAGTTGGCTTCACGTCAGGTATACAGCACCGATAATGGCTGGGAGGCCTTCGATCTCACTGCTTCTGTTCAACCCTGGAGGAAATCCGAGCGCGGCACCACTCATCGGTTGGAGGTGCACATCGCCAGCATGAATTATGAAGATAATTTCCCATATATGAGCGAGCAGAACAGGAATCAACACGAAGGGGACATGAAGATTGACAATGGCATGGAAGAAAGACACAAACCCCTGCTGATTGTTTTTTCCAATGACCAAAGCAGTGATCACCGTGACGACAAGCGCGAGCTGAACGAGATGATCGACCATGAAACCTTAAACACAGTTTCCCGGAATGACTTGGAAATGGATCTGAATGGTCTGTGGGGTGAGCTCGGGAGAGATGAGATGGAGGAAGATGATGAGGTTGAGCCAGATGAAGATGACCTCATACAGATGCGTTCCAATCTGATCTATGACACGGCATCCCGCATTCGTCGCAATGCCAGGGGCAACCATTGCAAGAAGCAATCTCTGTTCGTTGAGTTCAAGGATATTGGATGGGACAGTTGGATCCTGGCACCCACTGGTTACGATGCATTTGAGTGCTCTGGCATTTGTTCCTTCCCTCTAACAAAGCATGTTACGCCAACCAAGCACGCCATTGTACAGACACTGGTGAACATTAACAGCCCCCAGAAAGCTGCACGAGTGTGTTGCGTGCCCACTAAACTGGATCCCATCTCCCTCCTCTACCTGGATGATACAGGTGTGGTCACCTACAAGTACAAGTTTGAGGGAATGGTGGTGGCTGAGTGCGGGTGCAGATAGTTGACGCTCTGGGGCACCTTAACTCTGAAGTCTTACAAGACGGGAAATACACAAAACTAACAATAAGCTGGAAAAGAAGGTGAGACTCTCTTCGAGTAAATTAATATTTAATTGGAAATTTTTGAATATTCAGTGAGACTGGAAGTGCAAGACACAAATCTATGTAGATTCAAAAGCAACCAATGAGAAGAAATTAGCCCTGAACTAGAAACATTTTTCTTCATTTTACAGTATAAACCTGTGTGTATTAGATGCCACGGTGAAGATGATCTGCAATCGTTCATCCTGCCAATATGACCGAATCAAGGGAATGACAGTGAATGCAGCTGTGGGAACTGGTGGGCCACTGACAACCCCCCCAAACCCACTTTACACAGACATCTGTCGTCCTCCCCACTTCTCTGCCTCCCCCACCCCCACCCATGATGCAAACACTAATCAGCACTTCATGTGCACTGCTACAGTCAAATGACCTCCCTGAGGTCCATTGACAAGAGATGAATTCCCCAGGCCCACCTCCTGGAGCCTCCTGATACATTGGCACTGTCCTGTCCTCTTGCCTGGGTTATCTATCCCAACTAAGTTTCCCACTTCACATGCCTCTTTTCTACTCCCCCAGTGCCGCTGTGATAGCAAGGTGTCGGACGCCAAAAAACATGTATGGCACCATTTAGGCCTCGAGAACTGGACGCCATTCCAGGCACCTTCTTAGGAGGTGGGATGATGGAGTGGGAAAAGACTGGAGGGCAGGGGTTGTCCACATTCCGAGGCATCGCAAAAAAAAACAACAACTAGCTGACTCAACTCACTGACCCGAAACCATGTGCCACTTACATATCTCCAGCTTCTTCTTTGAGTTTTCCATTACTCTTTAAAATGGCAAAAATGTGGACCAAAAACAAGAGTAGAAAAGGGTTTACCTTGTTTTATTTCCTTGATGGATTTCCTAAAGACATACTTATTTTGCTTTGTTGCAAGCCTTTTTGATACCTCTGCTGCTTGTGTCAAACTATTTATTCTAATTTATTGATTTTTACAAAACAGATTCACTATAAATGTAAATTTTCTACATTACATAACGAAGAGCAGGTCTGGTATCCGTGACAATACAGCTCAGAATCCAATGTGACTGGGAAGAAAAATTGAAGCTGTTTCTGAAATGGCGAAACAGATGTCAATAAAGAAGTCAGAATAAAAAGCTTAGTTAATCGTGATATTGCTATTTGTCTGAGCTGAACAGGGGATCCATCATGACTTTAGATTTTGTCATATAAAGATGACTTAGAGTACATATTTTGAGCTGAGAGAAACATCGGCCAACATTCTGTTCACCATAAAATGCACAGGATCTATGATAAATACGTACGATGGCATCTTGGCCTGTGAAGAAACTTTTGTAACAACGATACAAGGCATTGCTGACATTCAGATCTTTTGGTCCTATAGTATCAGCTCGCAGGTCATAGGTCACACATGACACAAACAAAGAACCATGGGAAAGTGGTTGGACGGCCCACTAATGAAGAAAATGGGTGGCCTGCTGCTTACACTGACAGCTAACAGATGCAGCTGTGATGGAGAACCTGTTCATGAAGAGAAAATGTGAATATAAAATACAGAGATCTGTAGAACGGTAACTCTCTGATATCGGAATTTCAGGAATTCTTGTTGTTCTTTCCATTCACCAACGCACACTGTCCATATAAATAAAGGATCTCAGTCAGATTTTTCTCTGAAAACTGTTTTCTTTGTTCCTTTTTCATCACAATGCTATAGGAACAGAATAAAAATAAAAGATGGAAACCAAAGTAAAACCCATGACAGAAATGTGGGTATCAGCAAAATCATAGCGTTCTAGGAGGCCAGTAATTATCAAAGTTAGCTGGATGTGAATTAAGTTATTTAACAGGCTTATCAAACATAAGATATTGAGTGGAAATTTTCTTTATTATGGTGAATTTCATTAGAAGCTGTACAGGACATTTGTTTGTTTCTTCCAGGACAGTCGGCTTAGCTTTGCACTAAGCTACAGCTCATGTCAGAGTTTACTTATGTATACTGAATATCAAAAATGAGGGGTCATCCATACATTGATGGGATTCATTGAACTTAATTGGTGACAGCCTAACTTTTTGAGCACTCAACCAGCACAAGCATATTTTGAGCCATGGCTTGATATTTAACAGGATATTTTTGGTAATAACGTGGAATTCTGAAGATCAAGAGAGGCTTTAATAACACTTTTAGACTCTACTGATGTAAGAAAAACCCTGAACGAGCGTGAAAAAACGTGTGACATTCAGTGATAATCCCATTGCATTTCGTCGACTCAGTGTGTTTTCTATTTGAAACAAATGACTTGAGTGTTCTGACAAAGTGCCACAGTATATTGTGCTCACGCGCTGGCTTATCATAATTGAGTTGTGTCATAACGCCACTTGTATTTTAAACCCTTTAAAATGATGGAAGTTGGTCAAACTAGTTTGAAAAGTGACTTATGCATACCAATGTCAAGAGAGCTGGGGTATTTCTGAAAACAAATATCTTCCACTTACACAGCCCTCTGTTGTGAGATGCACATGCTGTCTGAAAATGGTAACAGAACAGAGGCCAAGAACCTCTGCAAGCTATGAAAAGCTCACTAATTGAATATTTACAGGATGCTGAGGAAAAGTAGAATCTGGCCTTTATCACTGACAGAGTTTTAGGGAAAACTATGAAATGCCAGGTCTTTTCTGTGATGACAGGAAATGCTGCTGTGCACCTTTTCTTCTCTGAGTTTTTACTGTCGCAATTCCATCTCCAGTGCCCTCGGTTTTCAGAGGATTGAGCCTACGTGATTAACGTTTG
Source organism: Fistularia tabacaria (assembly GCA_901007705.1). Taxonomy (NCBI): domain Eukaryota; kingdom Metazoa; phylum Chordata; class Actinopteri; order Syngnathiformes; family Fistulariidae; genus Fistularia; species Fistularia tabacaria. The sequence continues at coordinate 165,615 of CAAKHD010000120.1, read as the reverse complement.
TACCCATCTCTGGACATGTAAACAAACTGCACAGCTCCCGACGCACAGGCGAGGTTCATAACATGGTAATAGTCCACTGAGTGACATCATAATGCTGGAGCTTGAAATGAATCTCAGTGTAAACGTGTATCTTGGTGTGTGTCTTGGGAAGCTTCACGTCTCGCCCTGGCTCTGACGTCGGGTCTATAATGACTGTTTCCGGTGTGGATCACATTTATCATTCCATCTCTTGGTAAGGCAACCACCCAGTAGTCTTTGTTCATTTTTTGTTTCACCAAAACAACATACTCATCTGCAGAAAGTAGGCACCTATAAATATCTTTGAAAATGTTGTTTTAGACTGTGATGTCGCGAAATACGAGAAAGTCCAGTTGGTGATGAAGAACAGATGTTCTGTGTAACTCACTTGGTTATGTAAGGAGTGTTTCAGCGTGTTCCTCTCAGTTTGATGTCTTAGCAAAACTTGATGCGGGGAAATAAAAACAGATTGAGGCCTAACAATTATTGTGTGGTTATTCACATAAAACCCTCCATGTAAACTGTGCTGGATAATTTCTTGGCCCTCTCTGTGAGAAAAAATTGTCATGTTTTGTACAGTTGTGCTATAAAATATCCATGACTGAACAACTCATCTGTTCACAAGACATTTGCCTCTGACATGTATTGCAAATTTCACTTTGAAAAACTGCCATCCCCTCTTGCTGCATCTTGAGCTCTGAGTGAGATGCTACTACAAATCCCTTGGAGCGCACCAGCCCAACCAAATCACAAGGTTAGGCATTATTTATTACATCATAGGGATACGATGACATGGCGCCTCTACTTGAAGAAGACAAACAGTACAACAGTGGGAATGGAGAGGTTTCCCATCAAAGACACATATGGTTTTGATTTCTCAGCGTTGTCCAGCTGCAACGTTTTGCAGCGAGCAGAAACCAGGGGGGCTTGCAGAACCCTTTGTAAATATTCACCTTTTTACCCTCTTTCACCACATATGTACCATCTTAACCATGTGTTGAATTGCTGTTTTCACATTCAGTGTTAAAATTGGGAGCATCGCCAGATGAGTTTTTTAGGAGGCAGTTGCTTTCGCTTGACAGTCGCAGTAATGTGTTGCTCTTTACTAGACAACATATTTTCTAGCCGACGGGGGTCAGTTCATCTGGATTCACCTCCTGCTAATTTGATCAGCTTTTTTGTCTAAAAAAGGCTTATAAAAATGTAACTACTGATGATAAAAAGCCAGATATCAAGGTGGTTAACTCTTCTGCCTCACAGCAAGAGGGTCCATTCAGACACGGGCCATTTCTCTGTCGAGTCTGCATGTTCTCCCTGTGTCTGTGTGGGTTTCCTCCCACGGTCCAAAAACATGCAGAAGGTTTCATTGGGACTATAAATTGCCCATATGTGTAAATGAGAGAGTGAATGTTTTTTTCTCTATATATGTGATGATGATTTTTTAAAATTCCAATCATGAAAGAATAACACACAATCTTATCGAGGAATGTACACTTTATATATGATTTTCATATTTTCAGTAGTTATACTCATAGGCTGTACATTTACCAATCACACCATGATCTCATGTCCCATATTTACCACTCATTAAAAACACCAACATGTGATTCATAGCTGTACAAAGCCAACTCACATAATGCAAAGTCAGCTTTGCATTGAGGCACGTAGCAGCAGTAATGAGCAAGTAGAAAGAGCTACCCTTCTTATGTCTTTAAGCCACAACAAATATTTGCAAAGGACATTTATCTAAACACCAACATCCTCTATCTGTCATCTGCACATTCATAAAGCACTTAAAAAACAAATCCTCTAAAAATATAAGCCACTCATCTTGAGGTTTCCCATGAGTCGATTTCAAGCGTGGACTTAAGTTACAACATGTAGTCAAGTTCATGGAATTGGTATCCAAATGACATTGCTGCTTTTTGAAGATCCAAAGTGACATATTGCTGTGAGAGTTTGTTGGCAGGTCTCCCGACCTCATTTTACTCACGTGTGCCTCAAACAGTCAGCTTCCATGGACCCTGACTGCAAACAAAATGCAGCACATAACAGTTAGGTCATTCTGGGTATGGGATAAAGTATGTACCAAAGAGGAGGTCCCAGTGGATGAAGTAAGGTGCATAATTGCGAGTGTGGAGCGCATGGTGGACTTGGTGGTAGGGGGCTCCCCCGAGGAAGGGCAGCACCCTGTTCAGGGCCAGGGGCAGGTCATAGCCGCAGTGGTCCTCCACTGCCAGCCAGGAGTTGAGGAGATGGAAGACAATTTCGCTCATCGGGTGGCATCCCACCACCAAGGCGCTGATCTGAGCAAGGAGCAACAGGGATAGCAACTCCCAGGAGCTGGCGTCCTGCGCGGCCAGGGCGATGGGAACTTGGTACTTGTGATGCACGCTGTGGATATTGCGGTAGAGCCATGGAAACCTGAGGAGAAGAAAAAATCTGACTGAGAAAAAAGCAATAACACATTTAAAGTTATAACAATCATGAAATCGCCTCTCCCAATGTGTCCCAAGGGCATTCAGGATGATTCATCAAAAATTTTTGTGGATTTCCCGTCTACCTTTGCGACTCTCGCCATGTCAATCACAGCGCTGGCCGTGCGCTTCGAAGGGAGTGGGAACTGTAGATTCCTGTTATTGAGTATCTTCATTTTATTCATCTCTTTGGAGGGATTCAGTGCGCGATGTGGGCAGTGGTGAGCGGGAAATCCACCACCTACTAGTTAGCGTTGCAAAATGAAAGGTAGCTTATGGCACCGCTGGAGTACCGGTGCTAAAGTTCCAGCATCAATACCTGCTGAGATTTTTTTTTCTGGGGGCGCCACTTTTTTTGTTTTCTTTAAACTACATCATCCGAGCGACTGATACTGCGGGGATTTTTACAAGATCGTTTTCGTTGACCTTGACGATGACAAAGGTTGGGAAAACATCCAAGCTTGACAAGGCGACAATGGAAACACAGTCGGCTTGACAGTCATTCGACATATTGATCCCTTTCAAAAATAATATTTTGTGATATTCATGCCTTATACTTGCATTTTAGATATATTTCATATATACACTTTGAAAGACGTAGTGACGCATAAGGAGATTTCGAAGCCTTGCGAAACACTCGGCAGAAGTCCTAAGACTGGGGTGAGAAATCTGGTCCCTGTCTGCAGAACACACACGCACACACACACGCACACTCACCTGTGCATGAAGAAGTGCCACATGAAAAACAGCGTGTCAAATAAAAGAAAACAGGCGAAGACTTCCACGAAGAGCTGCCACACGCCGGGGGCGAGCTGCGGCGGTGGGGGGAGCCCCCGCAGGCCCTGCAGCAGCGCGGACGCGGGCAGCACGGCGGTCAGGTATCTGAAGAGGACCCTCCAGAAACAGTCCCACCAGCGGCGGAGCTGCGGCGGAGGCCCCGAGCCGGCGCAGACCCTCCAGGCGCGGAGCTGCGGGGAGACGCGGCCCAGCGCGTCCAGGGCCAAGAACGGCGCGCTGAGCAGGACGTGCGCCAGGAAAGCCAAGGACGCGGGGAGGTACGGGGAGACCAGAGCCTCCTGTAGCACCTCTCGGCTCGGCTCCCACAGGCTCTGAAGAAGCGGCAGAGGGGCTTCGCGCACGGAGGAGATGTTCATCACTTTCTGGCTCCTTCCCCGGATTGAACCTCATCATACGATCGACAACTTTGGCGCCTGATGCTCTGGAATGAAATCCAGAAGAGTGACATTCCTTTGGAGCTTTCCCCGACTGGACTCCTCCGAAAAGTCATTTCACCATGAACTGAGGAGGAGGAGCATGGCTTCATTAAGTTGTATTAAAAACAAAATAACGCGCACCTATTACTGCTTACCGAGAGCATCAAGTGAGCTCCTCCCCCGGAAAAAAAAAGTATGCATCCAGTTGTCTGACAGCCTCTCATCTTATGACAGAAGAGGAGTCGGAGGGACGATAAAACTCTCCTCCAGTGAAAGGATGACATCCCCCTGCATCTGACACACAGTATCGAAAGGTTAAAAACTCACAAAAAAATTTGGGCTAAGCAGGGGTTCAGTGTTCCCGAGAATCCCAGGAATATGCCGGGACGCTGGATTCAATAATAAAACAGTCTTTCTTAAATGGCTTTAAGATCCCGATCCCACTTCTGATGACGGCTGAGGCCGCCTCTTCTTCCAGCTGACATGGGAACATAGAATATTCGAAGAGCGCCTCACTATGGGATGTTTTTTTGCCCTTCTTCTTAGTAACTACCACATCAGTACGTGCCACCCAGCATGTCAATGGTGCACAAAAACTTTTGACCCCCCCCCCGGCTTGTTTATTTATTTCAAATTCAGAAAATGATCCTTGTCTTTGAGCAGGATAATAAATGGTTTATTATACTTATGAATTCGCACACTGAATTATTAAAGCGTTTGTTTTGGCCTTGATTATTCTTACCAGAGGATCTCCTTAAGCTCATGAGGGGTTTGCTAAGCATGAACAGTTAAGCCAGTCCCAATGTCCTCAAAAAGGTACATTCTATCCTATATCCTATATCCAGATATCTATCCTATCTTTCTCAGTTTTGTTTGTGTCTTTGCTTTGTGTCTGTGTGAAAATTCCAATTCTAACACTAACTAACAAAGAAAATCCCCTTTAAGAAAGCTGGTGTTTTTAAATCGGGGAAAATTTAACTTCTGACTCTTTTATTGGGCTTTAGTGGGCCATCAAAAGTCTCTTGAAATACAATAACAATTTGTCAAAGGTGAGGAAAATGAAGTAAACACAAAACATTACAATACAAATGTAGTTCCATCAAGACCCAGAATTTAGTAGCTCTTAGTATTGTTGGCACACTGTTAAAGTTTACTAATGGATTCCTCTCGAACAAGGAATGATGAAGCAAGTCTTAAATTAAAACCGCAAAGAATCATCTTTGCATTTTTCTTTAAAAAAACAATACTTTCTCATCTCTATGACAGCGATTCCAAGACATTCAGGAAAGTTACTGCAGAAAACCAAAGGACAAAGAATTCATCAAGTAAAAGTACACTATTACAGACAATTACAATCAAACCATTACACATTCACTTTTGTATTTATTTTGTTCCTGTCTGGTTGACAGAATTCTGAGGGTCAGACTGAAAACAACTGACATTTCAGAAGTGAGAGGGAAAGCAGTCTCCTGGTGCCAAACACGACTGTTCTCTCTAATTTGCAGTTTCTGATCCCTAAAGGGCAGACTCTCTGATAGTGATGTATGAGATTATCTGTTGATTCCAGAAACCCAGAAAATGAAATTATTGGACAAAACACGACCTGTCTAATGATGTTTTGTTTACCCTTTTGCCAGGATATCATCCCTGAAACCTTTGAGATATGAACTGCACTCTGCATCTGAGGTGCCAAGAGGTATCAGGCACCAAGACATGAATCACATTTCTCTAAATTTTGGGTTTATTTCAGGGATTTCCCTGCTATTTACAATTACTGGCAGAGGAGGAATGCAGAACTTTAAAAATGATTATTTTTGACTTAAAAAAGGGAACTGTCCTCTTTTTGCGAACTCCGTTGGGACATCTGTCCATAGACAAGAGTGCCCAGGAGCCAGTCGTTTCAGCGCCTGCCCAAGGTAATTTGTGACTTCATGCCAAATACACGTTGAGCTGGAGAACAGGTTTTCACTCGAGTTGGGGTTGTTTCGGGAAAAATTCCCAGCTAAGTTTTGCTTTTAATAACATGATGTGAATCCCACCATCGAAGTCAAAGTCAGCTTTATTGACAATTTCTCCACATGTACTAGACATACAGAGGAATCAAGAAGACATTTTCCCACAGTGACATGAAATTAACAAAATAATAATAAAGTGCTGATTAACAGTAAAGTGCACCATAACCTTAAACTGAGAAGTATAAAGTGCACACAGATACAATCTACTCATACTAAAGTGAAAGGATGACAGAGATTTAACAGCATAAAACCTGAAAATGCATAAATATATGTAATTTTAATGGAGAGAGTAGAATGTACCATCTGACCTTTATCCACGTATTCATCATCTATACCGCTAATTCTGCACTCAGGGTCGTGGGACTGTTGAAGCCTATCCTAGCCATCATTGGGTGATAAGTGGAGTTCACCCTGGACTGGTCGCCAGTCAATGTCAGGGTCAGATATAGAGACATACGACCATTCACTCCCTCATTCACACATTTGGGCAATTAGGGTCTCCAGTTAACCTACCCTTTTGGACTTCGGTTTTTGGACTGTGGAAGGAAACCGGACAACCTGGAGGAGACCCAAACAGACCATAGAGAGAACATGCAAACTCCACAAAGAGAAGTGCTTACCACTGTACTGCCCACAATTGGAATAAAAGCAGTTTAGATCATCATGTTCAACGGGCCATCTTTATCAAGCAGACATCTCATAGAATAAACCACAGTACTTTATTGTCAAATGACAAGCTCTTTAAATGCAAATAGACAAATTAAATCAGTGCAATAGAAATCTGTGTTATATTTCTAATTTAACTTACAACTAATTTTTAATTTTGATTGCGGGACAAATGAAACATTGTTAAGGCATGAAACCACAAACTCAGTAAGACCAACATGCCTGCCTGGGCAATAAAGAGTATTATGAACAGAGTTGACATCTTTTTTTTGAAAAATGAAAAATCCAGTTCAAGATGCACTGGATGTTGTCCTGCGAGCCTCTGATGAGTTCCTTCCAGATATAGACATTTGAGTAATACAATAGATGTATTAGACATAATATTTTCTGCTTCGCTGTTTTCAAAGCAGTCAAGGTTGCATGAATATGGTCTCTAAACGGACTTTCTATACATTTTCACCAGAGTGGAAAAACACAGCGAAACATTTGGGTTGTCAAATGGCCTCACACATTCAATCAATATTAATAGGTCTCCGTGCAAAGAATAAATGTACAAAAATAAATAACTGAAGTAATGGTATTTAATCCAACAGTCAGTACATTCATTAGGCTTATTTGATCCACAGTGATATTTCTCCTCAGTATTCAAGCAGTTCAGAGTTAGAACACTGATTGTTCTCACAGCGACACATCTTGGAGGCAGAGCATGCTTTGGGATTTAAGAGTCGGAGTTATAGATGTCCTGGACTTATGCATATCTTATCTTTAAAGATTTACACATAGGGATTTTTTTCTTCATTTTAAACACCGCTTTCTCTGCAACGCAGGAAATTTGATGTGACTTTTCGATACAAAAGAGAAGGAACAGCTGAAATGACCATCAGCTGGGAGATTCGTCATTGATCTTGATACAAACAGTGTGTGAATAACTCTAAAAAGCCTCATTGTTCTGAAAGGCAATTTCATTGTGGTCGGCAGCATATTACATGATGATTGGAGCTTAGTAATAACATTGTTGTTTTAATCAGTAGTCTGAGTCCAATTCTAGAGTTCAAGGCATGACACTTGAACAACATAGCAGGAAAATGATCAAAAAGTTCTGACAATAGTTTAAATGTGGATGAAGGGATTCTTTAACAACCTCATCATCAAAATAGTTTCCTTGCAAATGATTATGAAAGCAAAATCCCCTCTTGATATGACCATGTCTACGCATGTTCGGATTCTGTGCTCCTGTGGTTCGCTGGTAGTTTACAGTGTTAGGGTGTTGGCTTTCACCGCTTAATTTTCATAAATGGTGTGAAACGAAAATAGCAGCTCGTCCACATCAAACCTTGTGAAGGACAATTAGGTACAGCTTAAGAAGCCTCTTGAAACCTCTTTGAGACAAGGAATGGGTTAGCAGAAGAAAAACGTTATAGGCAGCTGGACAGCCAAAGTTCAGATTAAAACCACACAAGGATACTTGAAAAAGTTGCGAATTCATATACAATGGCTGCTCTGCTAATTTCTTGCCACCAGAAAGATCAGACCGCACGCCTTCTAATCGCTGGTGTAATTTGATGATTCGACCCAAATCCCATGAAATTGCAACACCATGGGTATGGTCATGTCACAAACTCTGAATACTGTTCAAAGAATACGTTTGCAAACGTCATTAATCCTCATCACAGCTTTGGTATGAGAACATGAGCTGTAAAAGAATTTGTACAGTTGATGTGGCTCAACACAGGTGATGCAAATAATCTGTGACTAAGGTTAAATGATATGTGTGGTTCACACACCAACACCACTACTCTAAGTATTATTCATTAATCATTCCCATTTGGGATTGAGCAAAGAATAGTCTGAGTCCTACAGCTGAGGATGGGTCATTTTACAAAGTGGTCAAAGAGTCATTTCTAAGCTTGTGTCGAATGAGCCCTGCGCAGCAGAGTGTCTTAGATCCCTTCTCAGGAGCCGCCGACCACTGAAGCAGACTGTGGGTCACACATCCTTTTAACTAGTCCTCCACCCGTCGGTGGGCCTGTGTGTCCCACTACCTTCCTTGTTAATCCAGGTCTAGGATCTGGTCACCAATGACGTCCATGGCTGCAGAGGCCTTGATGGAACTGCTTGCTGAGCCGGAGTCCACAAACATCTGAGGTATGTCGTTCCCGAAGTAGATCTTGCTGTTGGCTGCGATTGCCTTGTACTTCATGAGCTGCAGGTACTCTGGTGTCAGCTTCAGCTGAAGAGGTGGGGTTAATACAGTTAAAATGAACAAAGAATGTTAGAACCCCCAGAGAGGCTTCATCAGAAAGTTTTAGCAGCAAGGGAATGATGTATGTGAGGACTAATCCTAAGAAAAAAAAATCAATTCACTGGGATACCATCTCAGGCCTGATTAAAATAAAAAAATTGAACTGTTTATGACTTGTTAACCTCATATTTTGTTGCATGATATTGCTACAAGAGAGGCCTTGAGGTCCTCCAGCAAGCAATTCTCATTACGGAGAACTAGTTCTCCATTTTTAATTTGATGCGGACCCTTTCACATGCATTTCTTCTTCTTGTTACTGTAATTTCAAAAAATAAATTGATGCAAAGGCTTCCTTTCACATCAGTAGTTTTTGGTGCATGGTGATATATCATGAGAAGCAGATTGGAGAGAAACAAAAACATGTTGCAGAAGAGAGCCCAAAAACAAAAATAATGTATCCAAGGTTGCTAATAAAATGTAAAAAAACTAGAAATGTCTACAAATACATTGTTAAAAGAAAATGTATTGGCAAAAAAGTGCTCTCTATACTTATCAAGAGATTAGTGATGGTGGATGTGATATCTCATCTTTAAATTCTTGTCAAACTTGTATGTAGAGTACATTAACTGAAATGTCTCTCGATCAGAGTTCAATACTGTCCTTTTCAAGAGTCAGCTGGGGAACAATAACCTGAGGACCTCTTTGGAAGAATGTAAGTATCTGAAGGAAAGCTTTAGGTTACAACCCTGTCTGGAAAGATTTCTCCCACCATTCCTCCAATGATTGGACAACACATGCCATCTCCTCTCTTACTTTATTGGACTCGGCCATTCTCAGTGCTGTGTAGAACTCAGCATCTGCCTTTGCTTTCTGGCGGGCCAGGAATGCATTGTCTAGGAATAAGACAAACAATTATGGTGACGTTGGCTTCGCTATATTAACAATCACCGAGCTGAAAGTTACTGCAAACAGAGAGATCTATAAACATATGTTGTTATAGAACTGGGAGATTTCTGTTGAATATAAACTAGCTGCTGGGAGGCATTTTAAAATCATCTCATAGCAATAAAATCAGCAGGGGATTAATCATTTTAACTTGTTATAGCAGGAAAGGATGTGTGATAAGATAAGATAATACTTTATTGATTTGTATGTGACATCAATGAGCCTGCAAGCACTAAATAAGCAGTGTTAGAATAAGCACACACCCTCTTGTTTCTGTGCTTGAAAACACTGAGTTTATAGTACACAGGAAATGATCCATGCAAAATAATAAGCAATTCCTTTTTTCCTTTTGTGGTAAACCACCCTGAGCAAAACAAGTAAGTCAAACCACCCACTCTAGTTTCTACAGTACACAAAATAAGATAAAAAGGAATAATATAAACTATATTCATTGAAATAAAATCATATGATCAACTAAAGAATCAAATTTATATTGGGTAAAATATCCAAACATCAACAAAAATCTCTATATTTTTTTCTTAGTAAACAAAAAAACAAAGCCATTTTCATTTCTACTTTTCATATATAATGTCCTGTTTTCAACATTATAAAAAGCCCTTCCTCTCCAAAATAAAGGGGAAAAACACCATCACTGGAAAACCCATGATAAACCAGTTCAACCATATGTGATAGCTGCTTTTGTTGTATAACGGTGTCACTTCTGTAGACAGAGTCACAACAGTGGGCAGAAAACGATCTTTTCAATGAAAAAAGAAAATAGGGTGATTAACCAGCACTGAAATCGATTTGGAGATCAATGACATAACCTCCAAAGGTAGGAGGATCACGCTCATCTCATTGAGATTAATGAGTGGAGAAAAATGTTCTTTCAGTGTCTTACTAAATCTCTCCACTAAATCTCTATCCCATATTCTTTCTGCATGTGTGGCTTGCAAGACTGTGCTGTGATACACATTGACACATTTGACACACATTACAATTATTGTCAATATGACCTAACTACACAAATCAGATGCAACTGAGAGCTTGTGATCAGCGCTGAAATTACTGCTTCTGTGGTGAGTGGATTTCAGAAACAAAACTTAAGACACATACACTTTCTTAGAAGAAACGGGGACTTCTATTCTGACAGAATAAGCCATGTGAAATGAAGAAAATAAAAACAGTTTCCCTTTCTATTTCCATTATAAGCCTTGGTTGTTATGCATGTTGCAAGACATCTGGGAAACAAGATAAGACAGCGGTTGAGCTGATTAGATATTCCCCTTGTGGGAAAACTTGTTCAAGTAAGTTCCATAGGGTTGTTTGTTGAAATTATCCTTATTCATTACTTCCAGCTGGTCTGTATACCAGCTCCAGTGTCCTGCACTCTGTCATCCTGCACCACCCTTTGGGGCATCCTGGGAAAGACTACAATTCCAATAGAGTCAGAAATACCTTACTGATCAGATAAAAGTCCAGTTCTCGCCTTCTTTGAACCTGAGAGCCCTCTCAGCCAGCTGCTCAGTTAGATGTATGTGCAAAGGGGATAAAAGGCTACTGAAAGTTGGGAAAAATCTTGATAGTTAAACTAAAATCTGTGAAATGACAGGTGATTTGTGCAAATCCATGAGGGAGATGTAAGTAGATGCATACGACAACTGATAATGAGAGCAGAAGTCAAAAATACTTGTAATTCTGGGAGGTTGGGGGCCATAAAATGTATACCGAAGACCAGATTTGAAGAAGTCAGGCAAATTCAAGTTAAAACTTAATTGTCTTCATATACAAATGCTTATGAGATTTGAAGTTGATCAACAAAGTTCCTTCCCATGTAGATTATGATGCTGCTATCACTACCCAGGACCTCAACATGAGCTTCCTCCTCAAAACTGCAGGGGACGTACTGAATTTCTGAAAGCAATTGAAGAAATTCAGTCTGACAAAGAAGATGTTGATGAACATTTAGCTCAGGGGTGTCAAACCCATTTTAGCTCAGGGGCCAGATGGAGGAAAATCTATTCTCAAGTGGGCGGGACAGGTAAATCAAGGCAAAATAACAACAGTTTTCATTGAAAATTTGCAGATTTTTTTATGCTTTGCAGAATAATCTTACAGTTCCATAACTGGTTCCATAAGTTCCAGGCTGTAAATTTGACACCACTTATCTAGATTGATATTGAGTTCATCTTATAGGCCTCATTCAGTGAGGACTGCAGTGCATCATTCACTCTGCATGCAAAGGAAGCTGGAATCTGTCATCCCTTCAGCTGCTGCATGCCATCTGGGCATATCTTGAGAACAACTTTGTTGAGCAGGAGCCTGAGATCCGTCAGTACCAAAACCCATTGTCATAGGAATTAATTTTTTTAGCCGTTTTCAAAAACCAACTGTGGTTTTCAAAAACCAGTTGACACTTCCTCATCCCCACCACCCTCATGGCTTTTTAACCAAACATGATACAAGTCCATAACAGCCATACTTGTAATGAGTATCTATTGTAGTGTATTTTATACAATGAGTTCCAAGTATTATGATTCAAATCCATATTTCTATCCATCCTTTTTTCAAAATATGAAACACCTTAGTCCTTTTACTTTGTATGTTGCTTCATGACATACATTTCATGCCACAGCTATTTTTAAATGGGAAAACCTACTTAACAATAGCATTGACACCAATTCTAATTCTAATGATGTGACATTTTGTCTGTGGGCAAGTGAACAGGGGATAGTTCCCAAACTGTCAGCATGGCAGGGCCAGCAATGAACAAAATAATTCCCACAAGCTCTGCAAAATATTGTTAAAAACCTTTCTAAAAGCGTGCACACTGTTACAGATGCAAAGGGTTGAGAACTAAATGTTATTAAAACTACTATGGACCTAATGGCCAGGCATCCCAATATGTATTAACATGCAGTATGTTTCTGAAAAATAGGTCGACCCTGAATTTGAAACGAACCTTCAATTTCAGAGATCTTCTTTTCTGTTTCCTTCTCCATGATTTTCTGCCCAAACTTGATCTCTGCCACCTGGGCCACTTTCTCTGCCTCTATAAGCAAAATAAGTGACAGTCGTTGGAACTTTCTTTCCTGCACGTATCCATTACCTGCTCTTGGTTATTCATTTGTTTCCTTCCTTACCAATCACAGCTTTGATCCTCTCCGTCTCTGCTTCTTTCTCCACCACCTTCTGTGTCTGCTGTGAGATCAGTAACTTTGTCTTCTCGCTCTCCCTGTGGAGACAAAATTTGCAAAAAAAGTAAATACAAAATCTTGTTTTAGTTTTACCTTCACAAGAGTCTGTTGCATTGGTTTCCGATTAAAATAAACTTTTTCAGAGGAAGACTGTAACACAGACCAACACACAAATATTGTCTCATGGGAGTTTGCTTGAGATAAGATGAGATGAGATGTACTTAAATGATCCCTTGGCAGGGAAATTGTTTCGCAGTAGCAGCAAGACATGCAAGGACAAGACAGTGACAAGCTAAAAATAAATATATAAATAACGTAAAATAAGATAAACTCTAAAATGTAAAAGTACAAAGTGCAATCTGAGATTTTTTTCCCCAAAAATTCCAAACAATTTTTAATGCAATATAACCCTGTTAATTTGTACTGTATATGTCTGCGATCTACAAAACACTAGCCTTATAGCCCAGCTGTCAGTTTAAGTGACATAATAAAAACAAACCATGAATTTAGACTGAATCCAAAATCACACAGCAAAAGAGCAGTTAATGTGATCTAAAGTAATCTGCTCAAAATCTATGAGATTTCCCAAAGCTGAGAGAAATTGAAAAGGGAAAAAGACGAAAAAAAAACAGAAAGGGTTTGAGTCAAAGGATTGTATTGAGGATCAGCATAATTAAACCATGTAAAGTCGTGTGACCCCATGTGAAACAACAGCAGTATGCAAAATTGGTGACGTCTGGATTGTCTGGCCAAAAATCCACGCTATTCAGGAAGGCAAAACATAATAGGTCTGGAAGTGACCCTTGCATGAAAGGGATATTTCATATAATAGGAACCAAATACTTTCCCTTGTGAATAAACGAGTGTATGAAGAAAACAAATTCTCCAAAACATGTCATGATGTTTTTAATATGACTATTTTATCTTATCTTATAAAATTTGCACTATTTCTGTGTCTGATGTACACAGTCTTGCTTTATCATTTTGAGTCTGTGTTGTATTTGATGGAAACTCAATTATGACTATTGGTAAAAACAATATTTAATCCATGGACCATGATGTTTGTAGATGACATTGTGATCTGTAGTGAAAGCAGAGAACAGCTGGAGGAAAATTTAGGGACATAGAGATATACTCTGGACAGGGGAAGAAGAAGGTTAGTCGCAGCAAGACAGAATATATGTGTGTGAATGAGAGGAAACCAAGTGGAACGATGAGGCTACAGGGAGTTCAGATAAAGAAGGTGGAGGATTTTAGATACTTAGGGTCAACAGTCGAGAGCAAAGGAGAGTGTGGAAAACAGGTGAAGAAACAGGTTGGAAAGGGTGGAGAAAAAGTATAAGTATTATATATTTGAAAGTATATGCGATAGAAGAATATCAGCCAGAACGAATGGAAAAGTGTAAGAGATTAAGATGTTGAGGTTCTCTCTGGGCGTGACTAGGACGGATAGGAATGAGTCAATCAGAGGGACAGCACTTGTTAGATGTTTTGGAGATAAAGTCAACTAGACTGAGATTGTCTGGTCACGTACAGAGGAGGGATAGTGAATATATATTTGTAGAAGAATGCTAGGGCTGGAACTGCCAAGCAGGAGGGCAAGGGGAAGACGAGACGATTTATGGATGAGGTGAAAAAGGATATGAAATTAGCTGTGAGAGAGAAGAGGATACAGAGGAGGTTAAATGGAGGATGTTGATTCTGTGGCGACCCCTGAAGGGAAAAGACAAAAGTAAAAGAAGGAGGTAGAAACAATATATACACATATATACACAGTAGTAAGATGACAAAATGACAGGAGACAGAGCTAGAGGTCGCAGAGATGAAGATTTTGCGGTTCTCTTTGGGAGTGACAAGACTGGATAGGATCAGGAATGAGTCCATCAGAGGGACAGCACATGTTAGATGGAGAGAAGGAGAGAAGGAGATAATGGTCAGAGAAGCCAGACTGAGATGGTTCGGTCATATACAGAGGAGGGATAGTGAACATATTGGTACATGGATGCTGGAATTGGAGCTGCCAGGCAGGAGGTCTAGAAGAACACCAAAGAGAGTATTTTTGGATGTAGTGAGAGAGGATATGAAGTTAGTTGGTGTGAGAGAGGAGGATACAGAGAATAGGGTTAGATGGAGAAGATGGATTTGCTGTGGCGACCCCTGCAAAAAGCTGGAAAAAAAGCCAAAAGGAAAAGAAGAAGATCGACACTTCTACGCTCATAAAATCAAAACAGTAAAGCTTCATTTTTACTGAGTATAAGTGGTGTTTGGAAATGGTGGGATGTATCATGAGATAATTGTCTGACCATACTCTCATTACTCTTCAGCATACACTTGAACTAAAGTCACTCAAAGACAGTAACTGACCATTATAATCACAGAAAAAAAACAAAATCAACCCACTGTGTCTTCATCTAACAAAGCACATGAAGGAATGACAAATTCCTTGAAATCAAATAATACAAGATCAAGGAATTGAAAGTCAAGACATAATCATTCAAACTTACATGAGCTCGTAGTTCCTGCGAATACTTTCAGGAATGTTGGGCTTGGTCACTCGCACCGCCTGTTGGTAAGTGAAATTGCAGATAAAAAAAAAAATATAAATAATAATCACGGCTTAAAGAAAGGAGTTTTTAAGTCTTTCTTGCCACTCCCCTGGTAAGTTGTCTGGTTGTCCAGGTGAGTAATCAAGTTCCAGAGAAACCTTTGGGGCAATCTGGCTGACAGATGTCCTTGACAATGATGGTGTTTGAGGGAATCCTGACAATTAGCACTTGATGGCCTAAATATGTTGTAATTACCTTACTCTACAGTAATTCATTGCTGGCGACGCGTGTAAACTCCTAATTACTTAAAAAAGCTTAAAACATTTTTTAACTTTTTACCTTTATTTAGTCGCTATTATTTGATCTTCTCAATGCATTCTGGGACGATGATGAAAATTGTATAGAGAAAACTAGGCTTAAGAATACTAGAAGAAGGATAAGATAAGGAGGCAAAGGCCAATGTGATTTGCTGTATCGGCTAGACTTTCTTTAAACCTTGAACACAAAAAATGTTGTGCACTGCTGCTTTTGGTTGCAATTTCCAGTCCAAACGCAACAAAAACACTGGCGAAGTCTTCACTGCTATAAGAGTGAATCAAAGGCGGGAGATGAATGGGAGAATGCCTGAGGGTGAACACAACTTCCCAAGGACCCATGTTAATATTTTCAACACTTCTCCTGATGCCTTTGAAGCACTTTGTCGATTACAGCGCGCTTATGGAGCTAACAGGGGCTATTGGCTATA
This sequence comes from Fistularia tabacaria, assembly GCA_901007705.1. Classification (NCBI taxonomy): domain Eukaryota; kingdom Metazoa; phylum Chordata; class Actinopteri; order Syngnathiformes; family Fistulariidae; genus Fistularia; species Fistularia tabacaria. Next base: position 149,550 of record CAAKHD010000120.1, on the reverse strand, counting down.
AACAAAGGCTGAAACCAAAAGCCGTGCCAATGGTACCTACTTAAGATTATTCACTGATAAAGCTTTTGCTGACTGACTCCTATTATTTGTTTAAGCCAAGCAGTGGATTTTGAGAGAAAATCTACTGATATCAGATTATCCCAACATCATTAAATTATCAAAATTATCATGTCATAATGAGCATTTATTATTTCAAATGTTAATGTGAACATTTAAAAATGAGTATTATAAAGTGGGGAAAAATTACCATAAAAATAAACTTTGTATGCGAGATACTGCAAGATACTGTAAATTGATAACAATGTGTTTAGTATCAAGTTGCTTCAACACAGAGAATAGTTTGAGAGATCACTTTTTCATGATGTGTCACATCAGAGACCACAGTATGTTTTTTGTGTACCTGAATGATGAGACCAGGGGCCATGTTGGTGAGATCCTCCTGTAACGTGAGCTTCAGGTTTTCATCGATTTGGTCTGTGGGGAGGGGGATGAAGATTATACATTAGGATTAGAAGATTTTTTCTTTTAAAAACATGGATATAAAGATGCTCTTTTTACACACTTTTCATGTTTAGGTCACACATTCACACAAAATATAACCGATATTTGTTCCAATACATTTCTTCAACACTGAGACGTATACCATAAAATTGTTTACCATTTAATGTTTATCACCAGATAATTTGCAGATATTTTATTCAGGGTCAATTTACTTGTTGAAATTTGTGTTTTTTGATACCTGCATCTTGGTGTTGGTGGTGAGCATGGTGTTGTCCCAAACCCTATTGGCAAAACTAGCCATGGCTGATGATCCCTTCCCTATTTGGGAGTTTAGCCCAGGTTCCAGGAATAATTTTCTCTGAATTGGTAGAGCTGAAGTAGGTGAAGTCATTGACAAGCTCCAGAATTAAGTCATAAATTGAAATATTAGGGACTGCACTACTGTATTTGCCCATAACGATGGTCTTTTTCAGAATTTCTCAAAAACCAAGTCCAGTCAATGAGTCACTGCAAGCCTTCCTCAGCGTCTCAGGCTGGATCATTGAACTAACCCCATTTAGGGACAATTTAATTCTACATTATTTAGCAAAAAGCTGATGCTAACCGGTTGCTGGGATATAAGTGAAGATACATTGAGTTACAATATAAATGCAATTGTTTGCTGAAGTTCGTAATGTGTTTTTGAATGTACAAATAATATTTTACCGAATCAAATTGCAGATTTACAGATTTACAAAATACCAGGCTTTGGTTATGACATTTTATTCTAATATCATGAGATTTAACCATTTAGCACATTTAAAAAATCAGTAAAGACAGTATGTATGATGTATCACATTTCTTATTATCTGATGAATCATGAAAATGTCAGTTCTGTTCATGTAGAGAGGGGTAATGAGCAGCATAGATGTTTGATTTGATATTAAACTAAACTTGAGGGTCCAGAAAACAGTGGACTGTAAAGAAAAAGGACATAATAATCAAAATATGACCATGTGATTGACAGGTAACCAGTCCAGGGAGTACTCCATCTTTTACCTAGTGTCAGGGTTGATCGGCTCCAGACCGACATTCCCTGAGTACGGAATTAGTAATATAAATATTGAATGAACGAATACTACAATTAAGATTTAAACTTTCTTTGTGCTAAATACATTTTGATATTTTTCTCAAACTGATGAAGATATCCTGGGTTAGCTTAGTATTTGATAGAAAAATGGGCCTTGAGGAGGGTAGAACTGCAATTCTAGTTCAAAAAAACTTTCCAAGGGGAAATCACACAGATTTTGGCCCTACAATTATGCACATGGGACACATTATTAATCCTGCATATTTACATGCTGTAAATGTTGTTGGTATAAGATAAGTTGATCAGTTTTTTTCACTCCCAAGTGCAAGCTCATATAAGCTAAGTGAGTGAAAGCAAACAAAATATATAAGTACCTGCATGTCTGACCAGGCAAATTTTTTGGAATGAGTGTTGGCAGTTTGATTTGGCAAGCCATAAATACGGGTGTTTTGTAAGATGAGCTTGAGAAAGAAGAAAAATTCACATATCCACTGCCCAGTTTTGGGATGGGTGCTGGACCATAGTAAACATAGCCTGAAAAAGGTTACAAAAGTGTGCAAACCAAAAGGCTCCAATGTAAAGTTGTTTTTTTTATAGCATAACATTTAAAGCGAACATCTGCTCTTCTTCAGATGCTTCACCAAGAGTGTTCAGAGGCGCCATTTTTGAGGGGTCGAACATGTGATTCCCCACACCTTCTGTCTGTCATTAATTAACTCCAGGAACCTCAAATATGTATTTATGTTCTCTCTTTTTTGAAACCAGCAGATACAAAATGCGCCTCTTATTAGAAATATAGATTTATTATCTTCTTCTTTTTCAGAGATAGGACCCCAAAATTCACTTGATACATGTAAAGAACATTCAAGATTCCCTGAGGGAGCTGAACATTATTGATCAAGATGTAAGATGCCCACATTATGTTGATAAAAAATAAACCATTAAGAATAAAGCAATTAACCAAGGACGTAGGTCTCTCATACCAAACAAGCCGATGTAGACTTCCTGCAGTGAATGAACACTGCAGAACTGGTTGAGCTCGTGATGAACCTTGTTGAATATCAAAGCTTTGTCGTAGTCTGCGGTGAAGTTCTTGACAATGTCGAAGACTGCAGAAGGGAGCAAGTCGGGTCAGAAGCATCAATATGTAGAGAACACACACTTACGGCTCTTCTGAATCCAGATGCATATGAAAAGGGACCGAACTAGTGCCAAGACATTATCAGATGTATCGCCTTGAGCTATAGGGGTCGTGTTTGGATTACCTGCTGAAGGAATGAGGTAGTTCACTACTTCGATGCGGTCAAAGTAAATCATCACTCCTCCACTGAAAGACAAGTTTCAGATGAAATGAAAAGGATGACGCATGTTATGGGAAATGAAAATATGTTCCAAAAAAAAAGGTGCGCCATCACTTTCACATGAGAGCGATATTTTTCAGCCAGATTGTGCCTACAGCTGAATCCTCTACAACAACTATTATTTTTTCATCACATAAATAAACTTGTATTCATCCATAACAATGTACAACTCTGAACGGTTAATAGCTCAAAATTGAATGTTTAGTTTTCCATTACTTAAAGGACTGTGATACATCAAATATTAATATTATAACATGATAAATAACAGAGAGACCTCAAGGGGTAAAAATGTCATGCCTTCGATATGATGTACTTTCAAACTGCATCACTACAACTACTTCTTTATCTAATTTTTCAGGCTGCACAATGAAACTAATCGATTAAAACTTGTGATGTCTCTATTTCAAGCACAAAAAATGCCCCCAAGTGTTGGAGTTCCTCGCTCTGCTGAATTATCCTGCTCTTGAAGAGCGCATTCATGTAGGTTTCGGTTTTATCTTATGATAGCCTTGTGTTTTCTTATTGCTTTCAATTCTACTGTTATCATGTAATCATCTTAATCCTATAATGTTTTTACAAACTCTACTGTACTCCTAAGTGCCTTTGTTGCTTGCTTGATTTATCAGATATACTGCACCTAAAATTTAACACTACTCATATTAAAAGTCATACTCATGTATTCAAGCCCTTTCAGTGGAAGACTTGTGCTTAGATCTACAGTTGCTTCTTCATGAGCTCTTTAGACAAGGGCAAGTGTTTTTGATTGAGAAGAGTTATAAAAACAGACAACCTACCTTGTGCCACAGGGTACATTCTTAACCTCATCTGTCTGCAGCGTCGTCTATAAAGTTAAAAAAAAGAGGGTGTGGACATTCAGCATGTCAGGACACGTGATGAATGAATGAGAGTGAATCCCTACGCACAGAGACAAGACAAGTCATATCTCCTGTCAATTATCGGAAAATGAGACTGGAGAGCACAAAAGGGTTTAATGTGTTATGATCACAAAGAGCAGGTCATTACTGGATAACCTAAACAAATCAAGAACCCACCTAAAATCATTCTGAACTGCCCATTGCTGAAAAAAGTGTGTGCCAGCTCATGTTCCAAGGTATTTTGTCGAAATTTAATTTCCTACCTTTATTTCTTAGCTTCAAGTTCTATCATCTTTGACTGCCTAAATGTAACTTTCATTCAACAATAATAGAGCAATAAGAATATACTAGAACATGGATTTGGATTTTTAAAAAAGGGACAGCCATAATGATATTTCAATGCCTTTTAAATGTGACCTTTGAAGAGCAGATTTTACTTCAGCCAGAGAATAAAGCAAAAAAAAAAAAAAATCAATGAATCACTATGACAACATGGACCATCAACGTGAAACATGCACAGAAATACAAGAACAATTGAATTGTGATCCAAAAACACAGCAGGTTTGCTAAAATTTGCTTTACTCAAACGTTGTTTACCAGATGTTTTGTTGTTGTTCTTTAAAGGGAAAAACGTAAAAATTTACAACTGTATTTTACACCACACATGAAATGACAGTCTGAGAAAACATAGATGAATGTGACTAAACAAAAAAAAACAACTATGAGAATACGGTTTAATTTCTTTTGGTAATAAATTAACATAAATGAAGAGCAAGTGTCACACTGTAAATGCTGCTAAGCCCCTACTGGTAACTTTTGTGCAGGTTATTGATGAGCCTCATTTCACCCACCTGGACTGACTTGAAGGACGTGATAAATGGAAGCATGAGATGGAAACCAGCTCCACTCGTGGCGGACAGAAGAGCCCCTCCCCTGTTAAGTGCAGTCGCAAACTCCGTGAACACAAAATTGTTATATTCGCGTACTTATTATGGATGCATAAGTGGCAGCTCTTTGTGTTGTTTTCACACAGCGAGAGATATGAAACGCCGTATCATCTAGATTTTCATCTAGATTTTGCATAAGGGAGCAAACTTGTAAGGGAGCAAACTTGTAAGTTTCAAGTACAGAAAGCTTCTATTGTATTCTAATGCTGTTTCTGTCGCAAGTAAAAATATGAAGACAAAAAATGTGTAAAAATATTTTTCGTAGCATATCGTTTCAATCAACTGCAACAGTGAAACAACACCTTTATAAGAGACAACAGTGTTTTATGGGACCATTATGTACTACATACATTGTTCAATTACACTCTCCATCATAGCTTTTACCTATGAAGAAGCATTCAAGAATTAGATTCATCATCAAAGTGTGAGAGTAAGACCACCATAGTAGATGAGTCAAGTGAATTATGAAGGGCAACACCAGTTTAAAAGGAAGAAACAGGAAAGCCTTGGAGGCAAAGGAAACTGATGTCATCGATTAACAACCTGTCAGAAAGATCGGAAGAGCGTCG
>CAAKHD010000120.1:130202-144208 GCA_901007705.1 Fistularia tabacaria | reverse complement strand
GTGTGCTCTTCCGATCTCAAAGTGTGAGAGTAAGACCACCATAGTAGATGAGTCAAGTGAATTATGAAGGGCAACACCAGTTTAAAAGGAAGAAACAGGAAAGCCTTGGAGGCAAAGGAAACTGATGTCATCGATTAACAACCTGTCAGAAGGACAGGCGTATTCACAAGTGAGTTCAAATTAGCACCTTGGTGGTGAAGAGGCGAAAAGCCAAAGTGGATTTGTCAACAAAGCTAAAACCAAGGTATTAAGAGTTGCATGTATTATACTTAAACTGCATGTTGGTAACATGTTTAAAGCAGACGTTTCATTTTTATAGCCAAAAAGTTATATTTCACAATAATATCTCAGGCAAAAAGAAGAAAAGGCACCATGGTGTCACCTGTAGTAAACTCCAGTGTGTCCTTCATCGATCTTGTGCACAGAAGCTAGAAGCGCTGCTCCTCCGAGAGCCACAATTACAGAGAATATGGCACCCCACTGTGCCATCCTACCAAGCAAAATGAAGAAAAAGCAGATAGTTGTAAGCCTGTATCTTAAATATAGCGATCACATTATCAAAAACGCTCCCAGATGCAAGTGACCGATAAAGTGTTGGGCCTGCTTGTGAGGAAGTGTAGTAGCACATTCGCTCCTGTCTCACAGTTTATCTCCCTGGAGGCTTAACAGGGCGTCAGCTGGGATTCTGTGACCTTGTTACACTTAAGGAGGATTGAGGCTTAAGTTCAAAAACAGCTCTCTAGTCATAAAGTGAATTTGGCAATAACTTCAAAATATAAAATATATTTAACTGCAATTACTCATTTTAAGATGGAAGAACTGGGTTTTCATACTGGCCCTTAGTTACAGGTCTATGGCCCCCTTGGGAATTATCCTAATACCAATCAAATTTGTGTAAACCACTCTCTGAACAAATAAAACCGCCTTGCCATTCCTCAGCTCTCATGACTAAAGATCTGCCAGGGGAATCTCCCTAGAGTAAGCTGAAGAACATTCTCTGGTTTGAATGAGATCAGGTCTGCATTTTTTTTTATTCTATATTTGTTTTCCTTTGGGAGTCAGTTATTATGTAACGAAATGGGAACTAAAAACTATGTAAAATATCATGTATACACACTAAAAGGTGCTGATAGGCAAAACTGTGTTTTTCTCACACTTAATAGCATCCTCTAGCAGTTCAGCCATAAAATAAAGACCAATGCAAATCATCATTTGAGAAATAAACTTTATTGATTCTTAGGCTGAAGAATTTCCATTGGAAGTTCAGGCCTGGGACGTTAAATTAAGAGATATTAAAACGCAGCTCGTGTTGTCCGAAGTGACGGACCAAATCAGCAGATCGACAGCTAGCAAACTCTAAGATTTATTAGAGGCACAACTTTCAATGTCAAAATATATCAGTGGAATTCCGTATGGGCGTTTAGAGGCTAGGTGTGATGACTGGATGACCGTGAATTTCTACAGTCACTAGTTTGCATCAGGATATTGACAAGTGTGTTCAATAAAACACTTTTTAAATAAACATTACCCTCTTTAATAGACCCTGTGGGAGCACACCACCGAGCCCGACAGAGATTAAATGATGCTAGCGCTACAAGTTAGCGAAACAATCTCAGCACAGCTCATCTCCCTTTGATCATGCAACTCTCAAAATTTACAATAATCCATTTATTGGAAGGTATGTTTTTCCCAAAATATAATCAAGGGTGGTCCTGAGACTCAGACGTTTTTACCTGCATTTGTGTCCAAAATGTCACCCAGGCAGAGTATAAACAGGTACTTGCGTACTTCTTCTTCCTGATATTGTTGCTGATCACAATCCACGCTGCTGCATTTGCGCCCTCCAGTGGAGAGCTAACTCACTGCACAAAACTACATAGGGGAGTAGATATGTTTGAAAAAGGGAAGAATTAATATGATAGAGAAAGAAAAAGAAAGAAAGACAGATAAGACAGAAGAAGAGGAGAGAATAGTTTGTTTGGTCCTTCATGTATTGTAATGATAATAATAACAATATGAGTCATATTTTTCATGTCTCACTTTAATGAGTTTAATCATTGCATTTATGATAATGACTAAAATTGAGCGTGCGTCTTCCTATTTCAAATCACAAAAAACACCCTGGTCTTTTTCCAAGTAGGATAAATGCTTACTCTATCCAGGCATACACATAAAATTGTCAAGATATTTCAAAGGTGCGATGCCAACTCTGAGTCGGCGAAGAGGTCCTGGCCCAAGTGGAGGACTTTAAGTATCTCAGGGTATTGTTCACAAGTGAGGGAATTATGGAGCGGGAGATTGACAGGTGGATCGGTGCAGCATCTGCATTGATGCGGACTCTGTACAGGTCTGTCTTGGTGAAGGAGCTGAGCCAGAAGGCGATGCACTCAATACCAGTCTATCTACGCTCCTACCCTCACCTACGGTCACGAGCTGTGGGTAGTGAACGAGAGAATGAGATTGCGGATACAAGCAGCCAAAATGAGTTTTCTATGCAGGGTGGCTTGACTCTCCTGTTGAGATAAGGTGAGAAGTTCGGCCATCCAGGAGGAACTCGGAGTAGAGTCGCTGCTCCCCCGCATAGAGGAGGGTCAGATGAGGTGGCTTGTGCATCTTGTCAGGATGCCTCCTGGACGCCTCCTAGGGGAGGTATTCAGGGCATCTCCATCTGGGAGGAGGCCATGGGGAAGACCCAGGACACAATGGACAGACTATGTCTCTAGGCTGGCGTGGGAGCACCTTTGGGTCCCTCCAGAAGAGAAATTGTACTTGGAGGGTAAAAGTGTCAGTATACAATCTAGCATATATAGTCTGGATTACCTTCATATACTGTCGTAGTTTTGCCTTTGTTTCGTATTGTGTCAGACGAATGAATACTTCAAAGAAACCGTACTCTTGAGTTCCATCTCGTTTTACACTTTGGTTGAAGCTTCACTTAAATTAAATTTGGTTCTGGTACTGTATGAAACCATAGTAGCATAATGCAGTAAAAACATTTTTTTATTGGATCCTGTGTGCACAAACAGACAGACCAAACATAAACTAGTTTTTTTTTATCACGTTATTTCAAATTGTATGTATATCAGTGTCTGCGAACTGTTTTTAATTCCTGAATCCCTTCTAGACTGAGAGGCTGTGACCGTTTGGCCCCAGCCAGGCCTGTTATAGCAGCTCCTCAAACTTTTTCAGATGTCTTACAGGTAATGCAGCAGAGGGAGGGTAATGATATCATCAATAAATCTTTGTAGTGCTAGGAGTCTTGGGACTTGACACCTTAAACCCTGTCTTCAGCCAGTCAAGATCCTTTTGAATACTGGTGTGAAGAGGATGACAGAACACCCTGTTGCTGTTCCCTTTCCAGTTGGTGCAAATGTTCAAGGTTTCTTGGGTTGTGTAGCAGACATGACAGGTGTTGATTTACTTTGCTGCTCATGTATGGACAGTACAGCGTGGTACAATTTGAATGCAAAAGCAATTAACCAGCAGGGAACAAACCCAAAGGCATTTGCAATGTCTAGCAAGACGACATGGAGATGTGATTTTGGTTCACTTAGGTGTCTGGATTCTCTCCCAAATCATAGCTGAGCACTCCAGATTCCCATGAAATTGTGGGACTCCTGCCTTCTGGCAGTTTGTATCACTGTGTTTGTTTGCCAGGAAGCAGTTGGTCGTGCTTTTATGCCAAAACCTAGAAGAATGTCTTCAGGGAAGCCTTTCCTCTTCGGGATAAAGATGGTTACTGCTCTTCTTCAGACTTTTGGGATGGATTGGCTTTTTAGATTGCTCCCTGAAACCTCCACAAGATCTCCAGAGAGCCCAAGGCAGATCATGTGTACTTTGGCATCAATCCGGCATGTTCTACCACCTGACTGACCTCAGACCATTTGGGGAAAAGATTTCAAACAGCAAGGTAGGCTCAGGAGGGTGTTGTGTGTGACCTGGTTGATGTCACTGACCTGGCATTTGAAGTTCTTCTCTTTCTGCCATGTGATCTGAGGCCCGCCAGGTTTTTCTCCTCCAGGAGGCCTCAGGCGTATTTCATAGCGCTTCGGAAGAAACCCTCTCTTGCTTTCTTCTTGCAAATTCGGTGTTTCCTGATCTGTTTATGTGTGCTGGGTGTGTTCCTTTCGCTCTCTGATTCTTAAAATTGCTTCTCCTGGCCTAAAGATTTCCTCTAAGCATGGGCAAATACTTTAAAGTACTCTTTAAAGTGTGTTTTTATTATCTTAATTAGTAACATTTATCTTGACAGTCTGGCCAGATAAAGATAAACTGACATTCAAGTTAATACATAATCCAAATATAACAAACATAAGATACAATATTCTACATAATCTAATAATACATTATATCTAACATACAAATCCCAGGGATTTCAGGCACATTGTTGCTATAGGGAATTCTACCATGCATTGTCTGTGACACTGAGAAGTGTTCTTATCCTGGTCCAACATACATCAGATTAAAATGTGACTTGTGAACATGAAGCCCCTAGTCTAAAGTTTTTACTTTGTGGTGGGGCACATTTTCCACTTTTGAAATATATATTTTCAATGTTTGAATTTTTAATTGGCAATAATGCCAAAGAGACACTTCAAGGTGGTAATACGTGCATTCTATCTTGCATCTGATCAGACGTTTTAGTAATCAGGGTTCACTTCCCCAATTGAGCAGCAGATGGCGACAGAGACCAGATCACATTGGCTGCTGGACTATTATACGTTTGAAATTCTAGCAAACGCCGTACTGTTAAGATTTTCTGTGATTTCACAGTGTCTTACTTTTACAGGATTTCACTTCTGTGTGACACCGGCTGTTTTGACACGAGTAACGGGCGGTCAGCGTTGTTAGGTATCAGTTAAAGTTGATGAAAGAATGTTAAAAATGACCAATCGGTGAAGCAGAGTCAGTGAGGATAAATCTTCAATCACCCACAGCCTAAAGGGTTGTAACTCTAAAATGGCCACGTTGCTTTATTTTTAGATATAGCCTCTTGAGAAATGTAGAGAGGAGCAGAACTAACCCCTAGGTGCTGCAGTGGCAGCTCTGTGCCGTGCATTTTAAACAGGGTGGGGGAAGAAAGGGAACAACAGAGCAAGGGAAAAGAAGTTTGTCAGAGTCCATTAAGTATCAAGGGAACATCGCTGGAACTGGCAGCGTAAGCCGCGTCGGGGCCCTAGTGCCATTAATCACGAATGACAAGAAACCAGGGGCCGAGGGAGGCAGCGAAGGGAGGAGCGGAGGGATGGGGGGGCAGCCTTGCCAGAGACTCTGGTAGTGATTAAAGAAAAGGGTCCAAGCAGCCCTGGCCAGGGGTGTTGAAGGTAAAATACACCGCAGCCAAGGAACTTCAGAACCTAAACACACTCACATAACTGAAAGGACAAGCACATAACTCTTGAAAGACTGGAATATTTTTTTAGTTTTAGAAGAAAGCACATTTTCCCTTTTATACTTTTCCCTTTTTCCCTTCCTCATTTATAAAACCTGCCTGTCTGTGGTATAATAGCATGCAGGAGGAAGAGAGAACACAGCTTTGCCCATACTGTTGGCCTTCTCTCAGAATCCCCCCGAAAATGCAGCGGTTGTTCGCCACGCTGCTGCTGCTGCTGCTGCTGCTGCTGCTGCTGCTGCTGCTGCTGCTGCCACCCTGGAAGAAGAAATAAATGAGAATGAGAAAGAGAGGAGAGAAAAGACCTGTGACTCGTGAAGATGGAGGCCTCTGTTAAGTGCTGTGCTTGAAAGCCCGTCCGGCCTCATTAGCTGTCAGTTGTAACAATACTGAGCTGGCAGTGAAGACTGCTCCCAGTCTCACTGCCATAAATCACAGGCTGACAGGGCCCTGACAGGGCTGGGAACCAACACACATGCAGGAATAGCTTGCTTTCTGTCTCTCCGCTATTCTTTCACTGATCCTTCACTCGTCTCCCTTTCTTTGTTGGTACCATTCCCTATCTGCTTCTCTTTGTTTGTGTTTCCCTTGTGTCACACTTACAGCACATCATGGCGTGTCAATCCCGGACACACGTGCTCACATTTACACAAAGTTGTCTTTTGGTGTTCCAGATATAAGTGGGTGCTTCTTTGGAAGCTTTGGAAAATAATATATCTAATGGATGAGATGTGGTCAGTGATTTTATTGGATCCATTCACACTCGAGTAAAATACAGAGGACTATTGTTATCTAAATTTGTTATTTGTTTCTTATTTTGCAAGCTTTCATACAATAAGTCCAAGAAAAAAAAGTGATAATGTTAGCTCAGCACAGCTGAAAGGGCGCATGTGTGTGTGTGTCAAGGGAGGGGGGGATCCCATCAGTCTTCCACCTTGCTTTTTGGATTGTGTCCTTTAGACAAAGCCCACTAAAGAGTTGGCCAAGATTGGTAACTTCTGGTTAGCCCTGGTGAAACTCCCGGTTCAAATAAATTAATATTGAGGTCGTTCTTGACTTTCAAAATGTACTTGCACGAAATGGTTTAAATCATGCGACTTTTTAAATAAGCTTTTATTGAGGGTTGTGATCCTCCAACAGTTAAATCAATGCAGCGGTTTGCAGCGGTGCTATCTTCCCCGCGGTCTAATGCACAGATTTTGAAAATGTCAACACCTGAATGTGTAAAACAGCTTTTGCAGAATAACGTTCTCGATTTGTGTTTGAAGGGAACAAAACATAGGCCCAGAAAAGCAGAGAAGCAAAGGATTTTGTGTTTGTGAATTCTTGGGAATAAACCAATGAATTTAGACCACAATTTAGTTTTTAGTACATTTTTACATCACCTTTCATTAATAGGAATAACACATTTGATCACTATTGTTATCCACTGCAACATGTTTTGGTCATAATGTTAAACTGGTCTTACTGGACGGGGAGGCTTTATTTAAAGGCAAAAGAAAATCTTAAATAAAAACAAGCAAGATTCCAGGAAATCACTGAATCATCTGGAAAGTGGTCCAGAACAATTGAGATTTGATGATATTTGAAGAAGAGGAAGAAGAATTGTCTATATTGACACATACAGTTATACATAGAGCACAACATCAGTGAAATTTGAGCAGAAGGCAGCTAAGGAAATATGGCATAATTTAAAAAAATGTGGTTTAATATTTGGAACAACATTTGGATAAATCATATGCATATCCTGTTATCTGATGTATCCCCAGGTATAATCTTTGTGCAATGGCAGGCACCAAAGCTAGACCAATGATATGCTGGCTGGAGCTTCATATTCTGACAAACAGATATCTGAATGAATTATTAACACAGACGGAAAAAAATGAAATTTGCTGATATTGCAAATGTTGTGAACAAGCCAAGAGGACACATTGCTGCTCATGGTGTGCAGAAAGTTACATAGCCAGTGGGGGGAGAACAGCAACGACAGTGTGATATATCACAATTGCCTGGAATATAGTATTGTTTAAAAATGAAAAATCTAAACCATTGCTTTATCCTTTGTACATTCAAATATGTCAAATTCTTTTACTTTTTATACTGTGATGTTAATCATCTTATTTAAGAGAAGAAAAAGAAAATGGTGGACAAAACAGGTTTATGATTAACAACAAAACTGTGAAGTTAAATATGTTTAAGCAATAGAAGAATGATCATTGGTATTCTGGAGTCCACTCCAGGTCAGAGGTTTGAACTGCTCTGGGGTCACTGCAACGCAAACCCTCTCCTTAAATGTAAATGTGTGGACTTATTTGCATTTGGAGGAAGTGAGGATTGTTTTGTCCCCATGAGGCCGGACAGCTGCTGTTCAAGTCGCCTGCCATCGTCCATTTAGGTGACCTTTGATGATGTGTATGACACAAGTGGACTGGAAAGGAAGGAAGTTGAAGAAAGCTAGAGCATGAGTCATCAATCATTGCTCTATGACATATGAACACACATTTCCAACATCCATATAGCGACAAAGGCTGGGTGGGTGGAGGGACTGGTGCTGAGCGTGAAGCTGGACCAAAACCCAGCTGACCGTGTACGCAAACACAGACTGACAACATTCAGTGGTTTTGTGTGTAAATACATACATCCATATGCTGAGAATGGGTTCACTGCTGGGCTACATGCCATGGATTTCTTCAGATTCCCACACTCCTCCCCTGCTTCAAAACTGCATATTTGTACCCAAACCCAAAAGGACCCATTTGAATCCGATGTGCTGGGGTCAGTTTGGGTTACTTTCTCGACCTAACTTGTTTCTGACGAGTGAACTTTATGTGTATAAATGACCAGAGCTATTACAAAATGTTCCATCAGCGACAAGGAAAGAGTTGCCTTTGCTTTTACTAAATACTATGAGACATAGCTCTCCTGGATTTGCTGAGAGAAGAACTGCCCTGTGTCAAAACCTCTAAAAATCTCCACTCTTATATCAATAATAAGGATCTGAATATATGCCTGAACAAAAGTTGAAATAAAACAAAATAAAAAACAAAAGCAGATGGAAAGTAAAGCCTTTTGTAGGTCAAGCATTTGGTCATATCCCAGTATATTGAGGGCAAAAACAAAATGTCAACACAACACTTTTATATAATCAAATTTTATTGCTGGAGACAAGGTGTTGGCTCTCTGCTGTTGCATCCAGCAGATAAGATAAAATATAATCATTCTTTCAGAGTTTTCCTACTCAGAGAAAAATAGTTCACTTTTTATCTCTGTACTGGTTTCCACCTACTCTTGAAACAAACATGAAGCTACTGTGTCTTAAAGCTCTCCACTGTTTTCACCTGCTCGTCGCGAAACCTGAATGCTTGACATTCACAGTGGTCATCTGCAAGAAAAGGAGAACTAAAAGAAACACGCAATAACTTCTGTTGTTCTGTTGTCATTCGCATGTTTTGTATGTACACGCACACGTGCCTCTCTTTACTTCGTTAGACTAAATAGCCAAAGTGCATATTTTGGAAATTAAGTCCTTAGCTGTAACAGAGCCATAGCACCATGAGCTGGAGAAACACCTGGCTGCGATTGGCTGGCATCTGTGATTCACTCGAAGCTCTCGCACAGGACAATGTGTATCTGCACCAGCAGATACACATTGTCCACCCTGCTATTGAGTGAGTGTGCCAGAGTGCTCTGGGACTGAGAGGAGGCTCACATTAGGCTCATGTGGTTAGGGACGGGAACTGCTGTAGGGGCTTAATAATTTTCTATTACATCAGTTTCCTCAATCTAACGACAATATCTCTGAGTCTAATTTTCTATTACATCAGTTTCCTCAATCAAACGACAATATCTCTGAGTCAGCAAAAAAAACAAATATCCTGCACTGGAAGTTAGCAGCATTGAGATTAGTTGGCCAGAGTTGTCAGACCAAACTGAGGCAAAGCCATAAAAATGTGAAACCATAAAACGGTGGGAGAGTGCAACGTTAGCACAGGATCTTGAAATGAAGTCGCAAATTCTGTCTCTCCGTTATCACCAGGTTGGGAAAGTGTGTAACCAATGTCCTGCAATGCTTGTTTTGGTGCCCTTGGCCACCTGTTCCACCTCCATCCTTCTTACTGCCTTCTTCTATTCCTCTTGGAAAATGTTTACAATAACCTGTAGCCAAAAGGAAACAAAAAAATTCCTTCTTCCTGCACTGCTACACTCAACTTCCTCTGCTCACAGAAATATCACTTTGTCATCTATCATTTGTTTGCTTGCTTTAACTCTTTAGTCAAATACTTGAGCGGATGTGTGTGTGTGTCTGTGTGGGTGTGCACTTGATTACTGTATGTGAGTGTTAGTGTGGATGGACGGGCGGTTGGTGTTGCAAGTGTTTGCGAATCCGCTCAGGCCAAATGAAGCTGCGATGCACGCACGGTTCGGTGTTTTGCTGAAGCGAGGGGGTGTGGGAAAACGAAGCACAGGACATCAGAGGGAGCTGAGGAGGAATGAGGAAATTGCAGACAGATAGGCCTAATGGTTGTGCCGAGGGAGGAGGTTATGAGGCCAACAGCTGCTAGTCATCCATCTGAACTAAGCTGGACCGCTCTGCTGTGGGGAGGAGTGCACTGGGACCTGTCATCACAAACGAGTCAATAAATATTAACAATAAATTTGCAGAGTTTGTTTTAAACTCCCTTGAAAATCCTACTTTATTTAGATCCCGTCCTTCGGATTTTATTCATATTCCACATTTCATTCAAACACACATATTTTTACGATATTTATGAAATGATCATAACTCGTAAAAGTGACAAGGCAAAGTATGAGTCAAACGCAGAAAACTACAAAGACTATGTATTTCTTCTGCCAGGAAGCCCTGTGATGGAAAAAGATAAATTGTGTCCTCCTCCATTTCGCAAACTAAACATTTGCTCTCATATGAGTTTTTATTGTTTATTGGATGCACCGTCAGACCATACTTACATTATTTAAAACAGAGGTGCATGCACTGAGTCATTCTGCGTTGAGGGTTATCTGATTCAAGTGCCATAAATACATTTAATGGCTGAAACTACTGATCAGAGTTGAGAAAAGCCTTATTGGATAAAAAAAGACTTTAATGCTATTTAAAAGCTCTTTTTTAATATATGATTCTGTATGGAAAAAAACAGTTGAAGAAAAAATCAATAGATATTCATCATAATGATTCTGCATTCTAGAGAGGAGTGTGGCAGAGTCACTGTAAGTTGATTTTCACCATTTACCATCCAAACCCATCACCCATTTTGACATTAGCAGAATGTGTCAATAAATTCTTTATGTGAAAAAAGGATACAGCTGTATAGGTGACAAATTCACATCAATACAATAATTCCCAGAATGATGCATTTAAATAAATAGATACATTTTACCATTCAGAGCCACTCGATCTCTTTAAAGTGAGTGGCAAACTTCTATTATGCATTGTTTGGATTTGTGAAGCAAGTTTCTTGGGAAAAGATGAACTAAGAGTGAAGCAGGCTGTCGAGGTGAAACTGGCAGCAACAGACCGACTACGTAAAACACGTTTACATCACGAAGCGCCATCTGTCGATGGCAGGTTGCCAGTAGTTAGGCAACTCTCTTGCTCTGCAGTTGTTTGGGTTTCCATGATATTTTCATTTCAACACCAGTCCCTCCCGCTAAGCTGGAATGTTCTGACATACTGTATTTGACTGGCTGATAAACAAGCATCAGCTGCTTAATAGATGGTTAATTATCGTAAATGGTTCGCTGTTAGCCACGCTGACTCTTTATACCGCAAATTACTACCATTTAATTTATGTATATGGACAAACAGCAATTTTACCATTGAACCACAATCCATTTATATTGTTATTTTGTGTGGCCGTATATTCTTAATGTACTTATCGGGGCTCATCACTACCAACTGAATGGGAACTTTCAGAAATTCAATTTGTGAGGACAGGATTCAACAAGCAACAGTCTTATTTAAAGCACTATGAAGCATCAATATAATTAATGTACATTCATTTTTCATTCTCTCCGATGAATTGAAGTCCAATTTAAAGTCTCATACAGTTCTGCTCTGCCTCCAGGACAATTCCTGAGGGAAATATCTGGATATTGAATTGTTAAATGCAGCACAGTGTTCTTCATTTACTTTTAACCTTGCTCTGTCTGTTTACCATCATGTGTTGTGCGACATGGAAAAAATTAAAAAGATCTGTGGGTGGAAACAAATCAATCAGTGAAACAAGAATCAAACAAAACAGCAAAGTTTCCATGTAAGGGCTACAAGTGAAGCAGAAACACTGTGATAAATCTGTGAGTTGATTCTATAAATCAGTGCCTCATCTGTTTTTCAGTGAACAGCAGACACTTGTGTATTCCAAGGTCAGAGGTCATATTTACATACATTTTAGCCCTCTGTGTCTCTGAGCTGTGACACATGTTAACAGATCAGCATTTTGATAAAAAATAATAATTTTAATAATTCTTTGAAATTAATCTGTTTTCCTTTTTTAAGAACTACCATGAGACCTATCCTTCTGACCCACTTGGCAGACTTGCTACCTGGGCCTTTTGCCTCTTTAGTTTCCTTACAATGCCAAGCAACGTTATCTAAACATGGTTCAAGCTTGACAAATAAAATAATACTCATGAAGCATTTGATATATATAAACTGTTTTTTAAATTTGTATGTGTTTGTGCTTGGTGGGTGTGCAGGAACGGGACATGGGGAACTGATTTTTGTGGAATATATGTTAATATACACATCTGTCAATAAGTATAGAGAAAAAAGATCGGCACCTATGAAATGATGCTTATTCTATTTTTTTGCAAAAAATAACTAAATAGCCATCGAAAGGAATTTTCTTCCATGAAAAAACACAAAGAAAAATGTACAAGACTGCAATTATCAGGATCTTTGATCCGATTCCCTGGAAACCTGACAGTAACAACGTGGCTTCAGCTCTCCTGGCTGAGACGAGTCCTTCAACAGTACAATTTAAAACCACAACTTCTTGTTTCATTCTTTGCATATGTCGAGATTAAATAAACTAGATATGACTTTTTAATTTGCCAACTATGGACAGACCTTTATTGAAAGCCAGACTGTTGCTTCTCCCTTGTTTCCAGTTATTAAGCTAAGCTAAACTAACCCCTCTGTTGGCTGAAACCCCCTCTCACAAATGCTCTTTGACCTTTTCTGGCAGGATGAAGATGGGAGGCAGGATCCAGTCTGACTTCATTAGCCGTGATACAGATGTTTGAACTTTAAGAACTAGTTATTGCAAAGTACTGCACCAGTCATGTGATCTGATATAAAATTCACAAATTGATCGCAGTCTCTCAATACCACATTTTACGGTGTGATCATGGAAACAACGCCAGTGAAGACTGTTGTGTTGTAATTATTGTAAAAGTACTGAAAATTCCTCATTCCAGTGTTTGGCTGGTCACCATGAATCCTGGACTTTGTGCTGGATGGCGGAAAGAGATCGGATCTTGTTCAAGTCCCTTTTTTACAGCATCACACATTTAACCCAAAGGAAAATCTGTTCATAATTAAGTATTTTTGGTTTGAAAATACTTATTTCGGTTCACCGTACTAAGTATTTTCAAACAAAAAATTCATGTCCCAGTTAATTGAATTTTACTTGTGCTTTCAAGTGTTTACCCATAGATACATTTGAGAATATATTCCCTTAAATCCACAAATTTCAACTCAGTGAGCCATTGTGTTTTTTTTTAAATGAAGATACAATCAAGTTCAGTAAACTGCAAAAAAACATGACATGAACTGCTCTCCACAGCTCTAAACTCCAAAGGAGGAGATGTTGATTGTCCACCATGCAAGGATCTTAATGTTGTTGTTCTTTATGCGATCATCTAATAACTGTTTTGAAATGAACAGATTAGTCCAATCATTATCAGTTCTTGTTGAAGACATCTTCCCAGATCCATTTTCCTATTTCCACCTTACTTTTGTGTACATCATGTGCAAAAGTATAACCATCCCTATTACATTAGAAAACTTGGGTCTTACAATTTAATTGGAGTTTTAGGGTTACCAGAGGGGGACTTGATTCGTTTAAGTCTGCATTATGTCTGGCTGTGTTGGAAAGAAAAAAGCGACAATACGTGAAGGTGTTGTGAGGTAATATCTGTGACATGGGTCTAATAAACAACCCTTACAGTTGGGAAAAGAGAGAAGAAATATTGCTCATTCTGTTCTGATTTCATCTGTGACGAGGGATATTGTCAAGTGACAGATGAGAGCCTAAGCACCATAGGACAGCTATTGGATTTATTCTTGATGTAACATTGATCCCAAGGTTGATGTTCAATCGAGGAGCCATATAATAAAATGGAAAAAAAAATGGCTCAGCAAACCTTTGCTAGTTTATGTTGCTGATTTGTCAGTGCTGATGTGGATGATTTAGTCACTGCCCTCCTCTGTTCCTCAATCCCCTCTTAGCTCAGGTGGAGGAACACTCTGCCATCCTCCTGTTCTGCTGCACCAGCGCGAGTATGCTCACATGTGTTTGCACAGAAACCCACAGTTTAACATGAGCACTCACTTACACATGCATGCATAGACCGACAATCCAGCATGAATGCA
>CAAKHD010000120.1:103563-130182 GCA_901007705.1 Fistularia tabacaria | reverse complement strand
TCTCGCGCTCTTCCTATAAAATCTCAGCAGACAATGTGTGGACACAATATAAAACACACATACACCCACACACACACACACACACACACACACACACACACACACACACACACACACACACACACACACACACACACACACGCACCCTAACCTCACTATGGTCCCACACAGCAGGCCTGCCATAAATCAATGGGCAGGATCGTGTCTGCCAGTTAGACTAAACAAGAGCATTTGTGAGGATTTGCTCTCGCCCATTAATCATCTTGACAGCTTGAAAAACACATTTCCCCTTTAATGACTGTATTTGGATAATCAGCTCTGTTTCCCTTCCCGCCCTGTCCCTGGCATTCCCCCCAATCCCCTGCTCACTCACCCCAACTTTTTTTTTCTTGCCCTTAGCACCATCATACTGTCAGAGCATGAGGGTAAGTCAGTTACTATGAGGGGAGACGCCAGTGCAGGGGACAGAGGAGGGGTTCTATTGCGTCTAAAAGGTTTCACCAAAAAAGTAAAAATAATCACAGGGCCTGTGGAAAAAGAAGTTATTTTTTCCTCTTTCACTCCACAAACCGCAAGGCCTCAGCTCATATAAACTTGTGTATGTGAGCGCACACTCTAACACTGCTACAGTCCAGCTAAATTAAACCCAGAGAACCCATGGAAGGCCCACAGGGCATCTGACAAGAAGCCCCTGCTTTTTAATGTCTAACAGTTGTGACGAACATGGCATTATGCGGCACAATAAATTCATGTGGCGATGTGAACATGTGATGTAAAATGTGTTTTGTATACTGTAAATATTTGTTGATCTGATGACAAGCTACATCAATGGCAATTAACAAACCAATTCATCTGAACAAAAGCTGTGTTTGATTACATTAGTAAATTTTCAGTTTCTGAACTGAGCCAAGCAATGCAAAGAAAATAGACCTGTCAAGACCTTTTTTTTTTAACAACAGTAAGTTAATCCAAAAACATGCAGTAGGTTCATTGGAGTCCCTGAATTGCCCAGATATGTCAATGAGGGAGTGAATGGTTGTTTGTGGCCCTGTGATTGACTGACAGGCTGAATCCCGCCTCTCACCCAATGACAGCTGGGATAGGCCCCACACTCCTGTGACCCTGACTGCAGGATACGCATTAGAGAGGATGAATGAATGAATTATTAAATGAATAAATAAGTCTCTAGTCTGCAGTAAGGTTTTCATCACTTTGCTGTCTCAATGTGTTACATTCACCCATTGACACGCAGCCAAACACTGATGGCGGAGCAGTAACAGAGGGTGCTAATCAGACTATTGGGAGCAACTAGCGGTAAAATGTCTTGCCCAGGGACACTGGTCAACAGTCTCCACTGACCAAAACAAAATAACAATAAAACAACAACAGCAACAACAAAAACTAAACAATTTGGTTTTTCTTTCTTTTGCTGTACAAAAATGTTCTGACCCATTACATTTAAACTGAGTTTATGTGTTTTCTCTCACTTTTAATGCATCATACTAGTTGTTATGATGATTTGGGAACAACGCAATATGTATATTGCAGTTTAATTGATGTTAGGGTGCACCCTGTCTCTCGCCCGATGACAGCTGGGATAGCTCCAGCATCCCCCGCGACAGGATGAGCGGCAGATGATGGATGGATGGATGGATAGTTAATCTCAACCCAGTCACTTATAATTTTCTAGATTTGAGTATTCTGATTCTAAGATACAATATACCTTTTTCTGATATTATAACTTGTATGCACTTGAAGTATTATCAATTATGGACGTAACCTATAGGAGTTTAGATACCCCAACCTCAGAAAGTTGGGCATCTGCAAGAATGACCTTTTTTATATTTCTCAACTACTTGCGAAGAGGTCCAGTTTGAGAGGCAACAACCTTGCAAAATCGAATAGTTTTCAATTATAATTATTGGTATTATCATTGGCATTCTGAATGATTTATAAAAGATGGTTTGCTGAGTGTTTGTGTCACAGCACCTTGACTCTCATTCAATTTATATACAGTAGCAAATTCTACCAGATGGGGCACACATAGATCAGGTCCAGTCTGAATACTAGCTGAATTACATGCAAAAACAAATTTGGATTTTTTTGAGAATCGACTCATAATCCATGGTCATCTTTGGCCCCTCTTACGCAGAGCCTCCCTTGATCGTGTTATAACAACCACGTTATGTGTTTTGTTTCTTTAAACCAAACCAGATCTAGGCAAGTGCTACCTATCAAGTGTAAAAGTATAATAATGCTCCACAACACTCACGATTTGCAAACTGAACGCAGTGCTCATTTCAATGGACAGTTATAGTCTCCCATCTGTGCCTGTTACAGCAGTATGGATGTGTGACTATCTTCACGACTGGCTCTGAGCTGGAACATTCTGTTCTACGATTCCTTCTCTGTACTCTTTTTTTGCAGCTATCAAGGCATGATAGTGGTGCAATATTCCCAGCTTGAATGTTTGTGTAAAGAGGATTCCTATTTACTTCCCCTTATTACAAAGTGGCTCACGGGAAGCTGCAAAAAACATAAGTAGCTGATAAATATTGTGAGTCCCGTCCTGTTGTGCAACAGACAAGATAATTCTAATCATTATAATAGTGGCCTCAGAGTCTGGATGCTTGTCCAGGGGACAAGCAAAACAGGCATAAGAACCATAATGATTAAAGTGAGTGTATTATAACCACAGGCTGTCTCAAAGTGGAAGAAAAGCTCAGGTTGTCAATCAGAGGCTGAATCAGTACTGTCAGAACATCCCCTCATTTCCTGCCAAGGCACGTTCATTTCCGAACGCTCGTGACATATTTGCCGCAGTCTCTGAGCATGGCAACAAATGGAATCCAGCTGGACATGCAGTCGCCATTAGGAGTGCGCTGGACTGTAATTGAAACATTCATTCCTCCACCAGTGGTTATGGAGAGTAAGTCTGTGAATGGTGCTCTCTCACACCACTGGAACTTTTGAAAAAGAATGCAGCAAGCTCTGGACAGCTTTCCATATTGATGGCAAGCGAGGGTTGCCAAGGTCAGTGCTTGCTGAGAATTCAATTCAAAGCACTGATCCTCCATCTGGAGGAATAGCTGGCTGATTGTCCGTTAGCAAACAAATGAATGAAGAAAAAAGAAATTATATGACCCTCCGGGGTTGGTTTCATATCAGGTGGAGTTCATTTAAGTCTGTGTTAATGCAATAACATTAATACAGGTAATCAAGTTATCTCAGAGATTCCAACCTGCTAACTAGATTAATACCTGCCTCCAATTGTTTGGCCTAGTGTTCAAATAGTAGGTGCAGATCAAGAGTCTGATATAACCAGCAAAAACTAAACCAAGTCTAAAACATAATTATTTGGCCCTCTGTAAACCAGTGATTCCGAACACATTTTCTTCTCACTCAGCTTACCCTCAGACTCCACAATTAGATTTAAAGGGGAACACTTGGAAATGTATTGACATTAATCTGACCCAAGCACAACATGTGGGATATGTCGCTTTGTCGTTGTTTCTGGTCAGAGAGGTCCAGGGTTTGGCAGGTGGAGGAAGTTTGTTTTTCCCCTGAAGTAGCAAACCAAAACGAACCCACAACTGGCTTCTCATCATGACTGCAGTCGTCATTTTGTTTTTTAAGCCAAACTTTCTCAACAAAATTGTAAATACATCATGTCTTCTTGAAGGTCCAAGTATGGCTGGGACTTAGTGCTGTGTTCCTCTCATCCAAAATAAGGGGTCACTTCAACTAAGCTGCACAAGTCAGCTAGCTTGAGAGAAACACAAAGTCCAACTTGTACCCCAGCCAGTAAAGGTACTGCTTACCACTAGTTACTACTGCTTGAAACTACATTCTTAACTATGAACTCCTTTTGTACTATTCTTGCAGAGTGTGCAAATGTCCTTGATGAGGAGTGAATATTAAGAAAAGGGATGTGGATAAATAACAGAGGGATTACCTTTTGCAGCCAAATTGTTTGCCCCTGGAAAAGCGGGTAGACCTTGAGGTTATCTGCAGTTTTAGGAATCAGTAAGTAGCAAATAATGATTGGTAAGATTAGACACCCCATTCTGGTTTACAGTTTGTGTACAGGTGACGAGTCTCAGAGTTATACTCTGATAAAAAGTAAGTAAAAATTGGTCCGTCTACTTGGTTGTCATGTTTCTACCACTCCCAGTAGCGGACTGTCAAAGTCATTTGACTCTGACTTTAAATCAGTGCCTGCTAGGTTCTATACCTCCAAAGATAAGAGCCAGACTGTTATGGGTTTGTGTCTTTTCATGACACAGTATTGGATTAGTGCTGCTCTCTGGTCACATATCACTGAACTTAAAATGCCGACTCAAATCCATCTTGAAATTAACTTTATATGTCCAAACTGGAAGAACTGCCTCAGATAGAATGATTTGCAAATGGTCATCTGCATGAGTTGTGCACCTTATCTTTGTTCATCTGTTTCAACACAAGTCCCCCTTAACCTGTTCTCATTATGAAATGTTTGAATACAAGATCAACTACATTTTGGTACAAACTATAATTCCATTAATGAGCCCAAACAAAGGTAATTTAATGTAAAAAATATCATCAGGGAAGCATGAAGTATTGGTATCCAGCTGCTGCTGATGAGCAGCAGCCGGATCCCAACTCTTCATGTCCAGCAGTGAACTCCAGCAGTTTCGAGTCATTAAGCCTCATTAGGCTGGGAATAAGAGGAGCTGTTTGCCAGCCCTTCAGGGCCAGATTGTTGCGTCTCTAGCCCTGTCTCACGTCACAACCCTCCCTCAAGGCTCACAGTTCCACAAGCTCTACGTCTCGCCCTTCCTTGCAAGCGCCTTCCTCTCGTCCCCCCTCGCAAGTGCCTCTTCGAGTCCCCTTTCCCCCTTCGAGTTCCAGCGCCGTCCTGCCTGGCCTCCCAGGCCGACCCTGCCGCTTCGAGTCCCTCGGCTCCAGAGGTAACCCGGACCCAGTACAGCCCTCACTTTCTGAATAAATCATTAAACACCTTATCTCCTGGGAGTGTCCTTGCATTTGGGTTTATGTACTTATGTCCTGCCATCCGCTTCAACAATGAACTTAAAAGATGATGACTAGATGTCCTCTTTTCTTCATTTAATTCATGAGTGTAATATGATAGTACAAATATGACTTAGAGTATAAGAACTAAACATCAGAATCTAAAAAAAAGACTCACAACTACCTGTGGTATATTGCATGCAGTAAAACATTAGATTTTCTATCTTATTTTAATTTCAGTCGAAATAATGAACCTCAAAAGGAAATCCAGTAAGCAGTGCAGTGTTTAACTTTTCTGAAAGCTATATCAGTCAGATGCAATGAAAAGCACATTACTCCATCAGTTCAATCCACAATTAACCAACTCAAAGTATCATAAATTCATGTATGGGGTACACTATCTAAGCATAGAATAGTGTCTAAATGCAGTGTTACTCTATTTCCAATCTCTGTGAGTTCTTTGTTCAGAGTGTTTTACAGGAATTAAATAGGAATCAGACAACAAGCTCCAGATATCAAATGGACAGTTATGTTTAGTGGGGTATCATGCTGAGCATTCCACTTCCCAGCAGCTCCATAATACCCTGGTTAGCATCTGTTTTTAGCACATGTGAAAGATTGACAACTTCAAATCCAAAAAACCGAGAGGCTCAGAGATCCTGCAAAGTCTGGGAAACAATTCAGTTCCTCTCTCCGCTATCTCAGCCCCAGCCTGGTAATGACTTCTAGTGTCCATCACCCAATGCTGCACTTTGAGCTGAGAGGTTTCCTCAGACCTGAATTTTTTATTTTGTTTTGCTAGTTGAACACTTGTTTTGCAAATGGACAATGCGGTGACATCCCAGCTGACAGGAGCTCCCTGAGATGATGCTTCACATCCACCCTGTAAATGTACTGTTTTCGTCTTGATATCTTTTTTAAAGGTGCCATGTCCTGCAGCCAAATACAATGCTTTACAGCGGGTTACCTGACCAAAAGAAATTTCGCTGATGGCTTGACCTCTAGGACTGAATTGGTCTCCATGCAATAAATAAACTACGTTGATTTTCTGGGATATGGCAATTGTCATTTGTCACTCGGAATGAGTAGGCATATTTTTGGTGGAGCTAAGTGGCCTGATGTTTTGAGCATCAGATACCAGTGCAGACTTAATAGGTATAGTTAAACTTTTGTCTGTCATATTGAGAATAACTGTAAATGGTCAAAGACAGGGCCAAGATCCATATGGCTCATTCTACCTTTCACATGCCAAAACTTCCATGGCTAGTGTGAATGACATAGGAGCTGTTTCCACACAATTCCAAAATATTGACTTTCCTCTTTCTCTAAAGGATAGCCTGCTTAAATAGTTTGGAGTGATCAGTTTTCTCTCCATAGTTTAAGTCAAACCATAGTTAGGTAGAGGAAAATGATTGGGATATCATCTCTGAATTTGTTACAAGTTGTGACATCCTCTAGATGTGACTTTGGTCAGCTTAACTCGATTTAGCATTTCACAAGGTTCCTCCAGAGAAAGTCTGGATAACTTCAACCCAGTTGTGTGTTGTCCATCTCTGGTTTTTGTTCTCAGCAATTCCCTCTCTCCCCACTGACAGAACCACATATTTGAGGTAACAAGTACAGAGAATCTGACTCACTTTTGAGGAGAAAGAATTGTTTTTTCTTTCTGTTGTCACATGAGTGGCTAGCTATTTGGAATTTACAAATCCAGAGTTGACTCGAGGAATAAAGATTTATTATTCAATTTTAATGTTGATGACTTGTCACTCTTTGAGTTGTGTGAGCAGTAGACAGAAAGAAGTACTTACTCCGTACAGGCAGAAAGAATCATCCCTGCAGTATTCAAGAGAGGAACTGAAAAATGCTTCGAAACGTGATCAACTTTGCACAAAAAGACAACATTGTGATGAAAAAAGATCAAAACAATGCAAAACACGAGTTCCATGAAACACAGACAACCATCAGAACATTGCTTGCTCTGCTCAACAACAGAATAAGGCGTGTATCTCCTTTACAGCAGTTCGAAAGCTAGTTTGATCTTGAATTCCCCAACATATTACAGAAAACACGAGGGCCATTTAATCCTAATAATATAAGAATGTATAAGCATGACTTAATGGACTTTTTGAATTCAGATGAATTTCACTTTACATGCCAGTAATTATCAAGTCATTGATTGGTTACTAACGGTGAATAATTGACATATGGTTCGTTTTTTTTCCTCAAGCCTCCAAATGGAAGAGTCTGATCAAGGATCTGATTAGATATTCTGAATCACTGATTAAATCCAAATTGCAGGAGGACATTTTTGTTGTTATTGTAAAACTAATGTAAATTACAATTTGAAAAAAAGTGTTTGATAAGCACATATTTTAAAATGCATTCAAAGATTAGTTTTGTTCTTTCCTGTTTTGGAATCAAAATGAAAACTTGGCCTGGCTTAACTTTTGATTTTAATAACCCTCAAAAGAAGGTGCCTGGAAGTGGCATTTCATTTTTCCAGAATACAGTGCCAAAGTTGCAGACTTGTGACAGGTACTTGAATGTTGAACTTGGCTTAATACTTTAGTATTTAAACTTCAAACAGAATCGGCTTTGACGGTTTGAAAATTATCAAGGTATTTAATATTGTTGTACTTCTAACAATATACATACCTTATAGGCTTTTAACCTCTATTAATCAGTTCAGTTAGTATTGCCTAGAATGAATAAAAGTGGGGGTAAAACAATGTCTTCAAACCTGGTGGGCAAAAGTACTACCAAGTATTCAAAACAGATCATATGTTGGCCTGAAGTAAGCTTTATTTCCCTTCTGTTTGTTTGCTAACTGTTGATAAGGTCATAGCGACTATAATAACTACATGGGTGATGATCGTGTCTTTTGAAAGATGTATTTGGCAGTTTGCAAATGGGAATGGAGCGGAAATGTTCCCTGGCAAAGTATGATTTTTGATCGAGCCATACAGTACATCAACCGTGACCTTAAACCAACCCTATCGCTATATATGGATGTCAGATGGACGTCTGGGTCCCTGTAGTTATAATTAGCTACTACAGCTATAACAAGATGTCTTTCACAGCTATATTATGCACAGTGATATAGCTGGGACAAATATGTTATAATAACACATATTCAACAGCCTGACGGGAGACATATCAGGTGGAAATGTCGTGCTAAGTGGCTCAAACCAACTAAACAACCTGCTGATGTCGTTTTGTCAACTGGCATGACAACAAGCTGATTTAATTATGGAAGGAGTTTAGACAAGCATGTGGAAGAGTCAGTCAGAGCATTATGTAGAGAAATAAGGCAGACATTGTGGGACAGGCCCTGATGAGCGATGTGTTCACGCCATCTGGGTTGCTTTAACACTGCGGCCAGTGTTGGATGCTGAACGTTCTGTATTGCGTCCTGATGTTAAACACAGAGGTGGTAGTCATGGAGTTGAGGTTAATGTTTTGTTTCAGAGACACAGAGGGAGAGAGAGCGAGAAAGAGCGAACCCTTTGCCTCTCTCTTCCTTTCCTTAGCTGTCGACAGCGATGGTGAGCCGAGGAAGAGCTGGCGTCTAATTGAAGAGCAGCTCCACACCCTGTCGTCATTAATCACCAGGTCTGTCAGCTGCGGCTTAGGACCCCACAGTGGCTCTCTGCACTGTCTCAGCACTGACACACACAAGGGAAAATATTAGTCCCCTCCATCACCATCAACCTCAACTACCACTCTGATTAGGATCATTCCGTTACCATTGCTAGGCTACTAATACTGCGAAAGAGTTCTGTCCTACTGCTCGGGCTCAACAAAGAACAAAGCACACGAGGGGAAGTTTGCTGCCTTGATATAATATTTTAAGACATTTTGGAGTTTTCATGAGGATTAAACAACAATGACTGCTTTCTTCCATTTCAGGCAGGTTATCTGTTTTCCTATGTTTGTGGACTTAATGCTGAGCAAAGTTAGCAGTCTGCATTTGTATGAAAGGGATATACACGAAAATTGTATCAATTTTCTTTAATTTATATTTGGAATTTTCTGTATTTATTTCAGAAAAAGGCCAAGGACTCTTAAGTATAATTTTACTAAGTATAGCTCTGATGATTACATAAAAAGTTAACTGAAAACACACTCTTATTTTTAGTTAAAAGAAGTAAAGTGATAGCACACTAGAATAAACTTCTCTTTTGTTAGTGTAGTGTTATTTAAATTATCTGACTGGCAATGATTAATAGGTATAATCTGTGGTCTGTATAAACTGCTCAACATGTTGGGAAACTCACTTATTTGCTTTCTTGACATAATTTTTATGACATATTGTGGTTTTTGTGAGGATTAAACAAATATGTTTTTTTTTTCCCTCCCATTTTTGTGCGGTCTTAATGCTGAGCTAACAGGCTTTTGGCCTCATATGAAAGGGTCACAGATGAAAGTAATATTAAATTTCTCTTAATTTTCCAAAATGTACAATTATTCATATCCGTGTGCATGTGTGCTTGTGCGGGCAAGTGTGCATGCATGCATGCACGATAGTGTGTGTGCGTGTGTTCAATTTTAGTTGATCAAATGTGCAAAAATACCTTCCAAGCGTATAAAAACAACTCAGTTCTGTTATTATTTTGTGATATGTGAATGTTCAAATATATGGTTTGAGATTAGTTACAGATTCATTCAAAATCATTACTCACATAAAATATAATTTGCTATAATTACTCATAATTTTTAAATATTCATAAATTATAATGAGGTAAGTGACATTCTGTTGTGTTGAATATCCTTACCAGTTTATAAAATATGTTCAAAACTCTTAATACATGTTTATATCCAAGGAACCTTTTCAGCCTCACATGTGGACAAAGGATTGAGACTGAATACACATACTTACACATGCACACAGCATCACACAGGCGACATAAATGGAGTGTGTGGGTGTTGACTCAGCTGCGAGAAGAGCGTGTGTGGGGGAGATAGATGGGGGAGATTGATGAGTGAGGGAATAGGGAGAATAGTGAGGCATTTGATGAACGAGTGTAAACTGGCAGCAGTGAAATTAATTCCACCTCCCAAACAAGATTGAAAGTTCTCCCCTCTGCATGACCTCTGCTGTGAATGATCTTCAGACTAAAGCCAATGCAACCAACTCTGTCTGTCGTTTTATATAAAAAGCTGGACAACAATGAAGATATACACCCACTGGCCACTTCATTAGGTTAACACGTACAGTGTAATGTGGTCCAATACAATTACTCTCACAATTCTACTCTGAAAGCCTATAAGTCTTTAATTCTGGTTAAGACTTGAAAATCTGCCTTGTTTATTACGGAGGATGTAGTGGGTGGTGGTGCTGGATTAATCTTCAGTGATGGGCAAAGGGCTTGATAGGCTACTCAAGGAAATATAGAGCTACTGCAGTCTAAATAAATGAAGAAAGAGTCTTATATCTAAGAATATTATTTTAATCATACATTTAATGTAGAAAAACAAAAACTTTCTCATTATACTTTAACATAAGTTGAACTCTGTTTAATCACAAACAAATACAGGAGGAGTTTTCTTCTGAAATTATTTGACATACAAAGTCTGGGTAAATTAATAGTAATAGTAATGTGTCAAATTAGATAGTTTGAAATAGACTATATGAGGAATACTACATGGATATACCTTTATTAAGTGCATATCACATTGAAAAGGAAAAAAAAAACTAAACCTTAAGGTACAAAAATGTGTTGTTTTATATAAAGTTATTATGTGAAGTGGAGTGGTGGTGTATAGAAGTTTCAAATTTCAATTTCATCTGCTACGCTCATATTTATGAATGGGGTGGGTAAAATATTGGAAACTCCTTAGCCTGTCGCAGCAGCTGCCAACTGCAGCTCAGATGCTAAACATATAGTTCAATTGATACAACTGAGACCATATAAATCAAAATTGAAATTTATATTCTGTATAAAGGCACTGCTCTGGCAGGAACAATGTCATAGATCACATTTGATAGTGCAAGTGTATTTTAACCTGTCAATATCCTTCAGCACGATGGCCTGTCCTAGTCTGACACAATTCACCTGTACTTCACTGACAAAACTTTAGGGGGCAACACAATCCAGTGTATCTGTGACGGCACTACCCAAAGCTCAAAGTAATATTGCATTACGAGACAATACAGCTATGAAACCAAAATATCCTTGACCTATTTTGTCTCTACTACTTTTAAAACTCCACCACAAAACAGATGCAGCAACCAGAACGTAAGCATTCAGACAGGCGGGTCTCTTCTAAAGTGCCGCATACCTCCACTTTCTGAGGAGGAAAAACAAGTGTAGCATCCCTGAGAGCTGTGGCCCAGAGTGGTGATCAGAGCACCATGACCTTGCTGGTGTGGCAGGGCCTGGATGTGGTTTGGGAGGGTCATCCATTTTGTTAATGGTCCTGTCAAGTGACACCTGTGCTTGCCTTTCCCCTGTCTGGAGTGCTAATGAACCGCAAGAGTAGAGGAGTCTGGGAGTCGGGGTCAATAGCCACCTCAGAGACTACAGCGTCTTTGCTCTGCACCACCGACCCCCTGTCAGCCAAATAGAGTGGAGACACAGACACATTATCAGGACTGAAGCACTCTAATGGTGGTGGTGCGGCCCTAAGATAGACCGACTCCTTCCTTTTCGATTACATTCTCACAGTTCTGATTCAGCATTGTGGACTTCATTGAAAGCACACTTGAAAGCAGTAAGAAAATAGCTCTTCACCTCAGGATGGAGGCCTGCATATTTGCGGTTCCTGTAAGAAAGCCCGCTCTCCTCTGGGGAGGTGTCAGGACTTTGATGAATATTTCTCTATTAACTGCCGCCCATTGTCAGTGCTGGCCTTTGTGTTGCAGGGCTATCCATCAGACCATGAGGAGATTCTGGGTGTACACCTCCCTCAGGTCATTATTGAAGTCCCAGTGACCCAGCGGCCTCTCCACAGCGCCATCAACTCTGCTGAGGAAGCTGTTTTCAGGCCTCACAAACAAGCATCAGCAATTAAAAGCTGCACTCACGACAACGAAAGCAATGTGGGTGATGGAGGGATGAGAGATGGAAGTCCACAGAGACTCGCTAACAGGGCTGACGTGACCCAGCCTAACCTCCTCGGGACAATCCTGTCAACTGATATGAGTCGTGAAATATTACACGTAGTAGCACTCTTAACTGCTGTAATGATAGAGAGACGTCGATGGATGCAGAGTGGACAGACTGGCCTCAATATAATGCTTGCACACTGTATATATTGATCAATGAGGATAAAAACAAGTTCAATGCAATCATGTATTATTTATTTAACAAAATAAGACCTTTCCCTGTTGGTTGGATAGCACAGCCATCATTAATGTTTTTATTCATGTCACGTTTTTCTTAATCTTTTTACCATTTGCAATTGTGACCCCCAACACCTGATTCCACATAAGCTTGAAAAAATATTACATCTTTGCATATATACAAATAAAAATAATGGCATTGTTCAAGATAATTCTTGCCGACACGCAATTCTCCAGAGTCTGGCAAAGCAGTAAAACAGGATGAATAAAAACATCAGAGGAGGGAGGAGATATAAAACAGGTCCCCGGAAAAAAACCTCATAGTCCATCTTCATCGTGGTGCAACATTTTTATTTTTAGTGTATGATAGGCATAATGGTACTATACTTAAATCATTCTTTTTTCAGTTAGAATACTAAAGAACAATTTAATTTGCCAGAAAAAGTCCCCCCCCCCCGAGTTGAATCGCAAGCGCTTGAGTGAAAAATAAATACAGATCAGATCTGGGAGACAGATTTGGTGAAAACCTAAACAAAATATCATGAATGATGAAAATAATAATTTCATCTTTTTCAAGCTCTGCTTCTTGGCGTCTTAAATAGCTCAAGTCTCTCGGTTCTGTGCAGCAAACAATCCATCACAGAGTCTTTTGTCTTCGGAGCGCCAGTCACAATCCTGAGGCTAACAGGTGGTATTCCTGGCAGGCACACCAGTGGGCATGAAGCCCTGCCCTGTTGATGACCCTGCTCTGTGAAATCCATCTTCAGGGGTGCTCCGGAGAGTCCAAGCTGGTGCCTGCAGTCCGTGAGCGTCAAAGCTATCTCAACTATCACTGGTATCCGAGGGCTGATGCCGAGCCCAGTCTCTGACTGTAGAGGGCATAGGGGGAGTAGTAAGCTGAGGAGGATGGTAAGGAGGGCATGGGGAGCCCTGGGGTTCCAGGCAGGTGAGATTTGCTATATGGGTGGTAACGGGCCAGACCCAGGCCAGGGGAGCCTCGGAGAGACAGAGAGCTGGGTAGGGCACCCGGGCTGCTGGGTGGGGGCAAGTGGAGGTGGCAGGAGGCTGTAGATGAAACAGATGAAGGGTAGGCAGACAGCAGCTTACTGTCCACCATCCCAGGCAGGGCCGTGTGAGTACGCAAGTGGGCTAGCAGCTCCTCTGACGTGGTGAAACGTTTGTCACAAGGGCCACCGACGGACACCCAGTTGCAGGCGTGGGGTAGTGGTTCATTGGGGAGCATGAAACCGTAGGTGTAGAGAGGGTGGGAAAGTGAGGGAGTGGTGCTGGAGGACAGGGGGCTGGAGTGCAGGGAGTGGAGGTGGTGTGACGGGTAAACCAGGGGAAAGCCAGACTTGAGACTGGAGGGGTCGTGGACGCAGGTGGAGCAGTTACTTCCACCCAGGTGGGGTGCATTGGGGTAGGTCAGACAGTAAGGGTCCCGACATAAGCCCTGCATCAGGGATGGAGGAGAGGCTCCAGTGAGTGGGCTAGAACTTGGGTGCTTTCCTGGCAGTCCTAAGCCCAAACTAGATTTGGTATGATCCAGACTAGGAACAAAATGAGAGGGGTAGCCCGCATAGGCGCCCACAATCGAGCCATGATAGCCCATGGAAGCAGGAGGCAGGGGGAAGACAGAATGTCCTGGTTTAAAAGGGGAGACGGGGGCAATGTGCCCAGAGACCAAGTTGGGCTGTGAGGAGGCCTGCAGATCAGGCTTGCTCTCGGGCCGCGGGCTGCTGGCGGAACTGGCGTTACTTGAATTGGCGCTGGCCCTTATGTGGCTGGAGTTGGCCAACTGCGCCCCGTCCATCCCAGACTTTACCATGTCTGAGTCTTTTTTACCAGCGCCGTTGTTGTTGTTCTCAGAGCTGACCTGCTCCATGCTTGCTGGTTTGCTTTCCATGTGAGGGACCTGGGAGTGCGGAGGTGGCTGCACGGAGGGGGAATGGCTCTGTCTGTGGGTTTGGCTCTGAGTGTGCAGTGGAGGGGAGCTGGAGCTAGGCGACTGGGAGTGAGGAGGGAGGGGTGGACATGAGCCACTGCCACCACTGGAGCTTCCATTTGGCACTCTGAAAGCTTTGTCTGAAGGCCCCTTTGTCACAACAACTTCCTTCCGACAGTCACCTGATGACTTGGAGTAAGGCTTGAAACTGGACTTGTCCTCCAGGGACTGATGCGGCTCTCCAGGCTTGGAGGATCGGCCAGAGGATTCCTTGTCTCCCAAACTCCCTGAAGAGAGGGATGCGAGCTTGGAGGAGGAGGGAGGGTCTGGTTTGCCAATTTGAGAGCAGGTCTGGGCCAGCAGAGCCAAAGGACTTTTCTTGGCGTCCAGCTAAGAGAGAACAGGAACATTAAAAAGATGAATATAGTGATGCTCCTGCTACTCTTCCTATTTTGTTCTGTCAAATTGAATCACCGCTACGGAATTTGCCAATTTTTTTGAGTAATCATTAAATCTAAATAACTATTATATCCAAATAAGTGGTGGAAGAAGCGTATTCAAACAGACTGTTTAAAACCCACGTTAATTAAGTGAAAATACATACTGAACAGTAATAATGGATAACGATTACTTCATACACGACGGATACAAAAATAATCGTAACTTGATACTTGATCCCACTAGCTATATGTTGGTTTGAGAAAAGAGAAAAAAGAAGCCCCTTAACGCAAAAGTAATCTCAAATGAACATTTCGTAATATCTTGCTGAAGTTTTTTTTTCACATTCGCATTTGAATAAAGAATAAATCAGGCAGAATTTTACTTTTCTACTTACCTCAATGCTGACCGGTGCGGACTGAAGCGGTTGGAGATACTCCGGGTGCAGCAAGTGGCCGCTGTGCGCCGTCAACATCTTTACTATCCGGATGGGAAGCCTTTTCGCCTGTCGTGAGGGATCCGTGGGAGGGGAACACGGCGTGAGCGTGGAAGCGGACAGTCTCTCCGCTCCTGTCCACTGTGAATAGCCACTGGCGTCGCTGCGCTCCGGTGACAGGCTGCGTAAAAGCGGTTCAGCTCCGCCGGGGAGATCTCTCATCTGGATCGGGACGCGCGGTGGAGGAACGGAGGGATGCGGAGACGGAGGGGTCGAAATTCATCTACCAGCGCGGTTCATTGTCACAAACTGGACAGGAGACGGTGCGGTAATCCAAAAACAGACAAGAACGCAGTGCGCGTCTTTCGTACCAGGCAGTGTCTAGGAAGGAATAAATCGCCAAATTGTCATCCTCTGTCGGCTTTTCCAATATCACCTAATTATTCCTAAATATTCCGTGATCCAGCGCTGAAAGAAAGAAAGAAAATACCACGAGTAATCACTGCTCGTCAGAATACAGGGTTTACAGGAAAATCCCAAAGAGGGTAGAGAGCGGCGGTCCTCCAGTACGCGTCTCTTTCTCTCTTTCTGCAGCAGCCTCCAGTTTCCTACTTCTTCCACATACTAACGACGCGAGGGGCGGGGCTTCGGAGCGGGGATGCGCCGTCCAATCACGTGTCAGCGCATCTCGGACCGGGGGCGGACCGATGACAGGAGGCGCGATTAAGTGACTGGCCTCACCCTCGTCTCAAAGGAGTCAGTGACCTCCCGAAGACTCGTGAAAATACAGTCGGAGAATGATGGTAAAAAAAAACGAAACAAAAACGTGGAAATTTTGATTTTTTTTCTAATGCGTGTGCAATACTTTAACAGCTGTTGTCTTTTCACTCTTTGTCTTGTCATTTTTATTTAGCCGTCAAATGCCAACGGCCCGACTAAATTGATTCGTCTGGTATGTTAATGGCTTTATTGAATTATAGGAGGCAAACGGCACAATTGGATCTAATTGGCCACAATCAAGGAAAATCCCATGATTCAATTTGTTCATGTATTTTGCAGTGAACATGAATTACATGATCAGTCTTTGTTGTCATTCGATCTCTATCTATCTATCTATCTATCTATCCATCCATTCATCCATCCATCCATCCATCCATCCATCTATTTTGTAAAAATACAATGCAGTACAATACATGAAAAATGAAGACCATAAGAACTTTTGTAAACACAGTCTACCCGGCTTTGCGTGTAATGAATAAAGAGAATGTACGTGGTGATGTAGAGTTCATTTGAAGTTATGGTTGAAGTGTGGTGTAAGATATTCTGGCAGTAAAATCCAATGCTGGCTTATCAGGCTGTGACTGGGCCTGGGGGACCCAGAGCAGCAGTTCTGCTCCGGCATGAGAGGAAGTATCTCTCCGTGCCAGCAGGTGGCTGTAATATGTATTCTTCTTGCAAGATGGGAAAAAAGGAAGACCTTAGCCTGCAGATATAAACAAAGCGCTGTCACGCTGGGATTAGTAATGCATGTGGTTATGTTGGAGAATGCGGTATAAATAGTTGCAAATGGTCTGCTGTTGACAGGATTGATCAAACAAAATGAAATTTACAAATTCGATTTGACAAAGCCCTCTTGATTTTTTTCCGCCCTAAAACAGCTAAAACTGTCCCTCACGACATGGCTCTCTCTCACAGATGGCCGCCATGGGTTCAGCATCCTCAGTCGGCTGGTAAAGCCCCTAAAAGGGGCCAACTAGAGCTGACACGAGGAGAATTCCACACAAACTAGGGCCTCCGGCACTGACTGACACTAATGATCGACAGTCACTGGTTTGTCAGTAGCTTTGTGCGTCACCTATTAATGTGTCTCAGGTCACAACAAACGTCACTAAACAAAGAATCAAAAGAAATCTGGTGGAGCTGATGTTCATACAAAAAGGCTTCTATAGCCTCTACAACAGCTACAGGAGGCAGGGGACAAAAACAATATTGGCAAACTTCAGACTGAGAAAGATTAACTTAATTTAATTTTCAAAAAAACAAACCAAAACAACTCTTCCTCATGGGGATTTCCATCCACGTTGGAATGTCTTCCCAGCTGATCAGATTGCTTGGCTGGAGTTACTCAACTCAGAATCCAAGACACTACAACAGTGTTTTATTCAGCTGTTTCAACCAGTGTAGTGGATCAATAATTATTGGCAAACAAAACTCCGAACTATTTTGCGGTTGAATAGCTAAATTTGTTTGACATTTCATGACCCTGGCTTTAATATACTGTATAAGCCAGCTCTTTAAATACAATGGCCGCTGCCATTTATCTGCAGCCATGAGAGCCATGAGGAATGGAAGCGTGAGAGTACAAAGTCACTTTAGCCTCTCTCAACGGCATCACTGTTTGACCTGTCATCATTAGGCTTACTTGTCACTCATCATCCACACACTGCCACTCACGCTTCAACAACCTGCAGGGATCCAAGAATACGTGAAGGCAAAAGTGCATGCCAGCTTAAGAGTGATACAATCTTTTGTAGAGTCAGTCTATTTGTTTAAGAATGTCTGTCAGTGCTGCAGGCCGAGGCCCATAAACAGGTGATGCATAACAAGCGCTCTCTCACCGTGGGAGTTAAAGGTAACGCCGAGAGCTTAAAAAGGATTTCAAACAAGTTTTTTTTATGAGGCGGACCGGCAGTTAATATGTGAGTTTTCCGACTCGCACAGTCACCCACTTGTTAAAAAAGGATGAGTGGGTGAGTCGCAGCAGCGTGGGTGGGGTTGCGCAAGGAAGGGGGGGCGTTTTAAAGCAGACCAAAGGGGAGGGGATTGGGAAAAGCCAGACAAAGGCAGTGAGAGAATGAATCAAGGGAGGGCTCAAACAACAGGGAGCTACTCCTTTCATGTGCTCCCTTGATGTCAGCCGCTAACAGCTGTTTTGGCGTGTTGATGACTGATGGCTGTTTCCTGTTGTGGATAGTTTAAAGGGGACAGCTTTTCCGTTAAAGAGGATTCTCAGCATGTCCAGGTTTTGCTGGCCCTTAGGGCATTACCTTGCCCTTCCCTCACTGCGCAAGTCAGTGTGTTTGGGCAGAGCAGGATGAGGCTGATTGGATCTTAGGAGGAGGGAGGAGGGAGGAGGGCCGGACCCCACATGCCCCTGTGATACTGAGATTTATGGAGCTGCTGAGGCCTGTAATGGGCGCCATAGCTCTGTGGTAGGGCCTAATTCATCCCTGTGCTGAAAAGCTGCCCCAAGATAGTATTTGCAACACTGACATTAGACGGCTGACTTCTTTGAGCCTGGCTCAAGATAATCTTCATCTGCTCATTTGTCTTTGCTCCGTGTTTGGAAGTGCTGAGACATTTTGTGGCACACACAGGGCTTAGAATATGTGTGTGATTCTTTAATGAGGGGCTGACATTGATGTGAGCTTATAATAGTCTCTTTTTCCCCCTGCTTTTCAAACCGTTGCATCTCCAGGCCTTCACTGGTGTCAGCAACACTCCGACAAGCTCTGGCTGCATGCTACACTGTACAAAGAGAAGGAGAGAGAAATGATAAAAGCGCTTGAGAGGCAGAAAAGGGAAAACGAGTGTAAATAACTCCTATTTAATTATCTGTGACTGACTTATGGGGTGTATGGAATGGGTATAGAGGCCTGCGGCTGGGGCTCTGCTAGCCCAAGTGCTTTCTCCAGCAGTAATAAAACCAAAGGGGAAAAAGTGGATTAAGACAGTTTCATGGGGTGTAGCAGACATGGCATTTAGACCCAAACACTTAAAAAGAGCCTTGCAGGCAACATTCCAGCCAAGACAGAATGTTGAAACAAGGATTTCCTTGAGCTGAAAGGTCCACAAACAATATCTACACAGTGTACTTAATGCATTCACACTTCCTCGTTTATCTTTCTGTGGTTGCCTGTCCCTCTGTCTTTGACATACATGCACTAATCCTTTCACAGTTTAATGTGCATGAGCTCACAAATGAAAATTTAGTCTGTGCACACAAACAGGCCATATGATACATGATGTTAAAGGTATGCGTCTTTGTAGTTTTTCATAGTGTATCATCTATCTTAGTGTCTACGTTGTACGTACGTGTGTGTGTGTGTGTGTGTGTGTGTGTGCATGTGATTCAGAGCAAGCACTGCAGCTAACAACCTTATCTCTTCAGTTTAGGAGGGAGATTGTCTCTCTTGTCAGCCTGTCACGTCTCACAAGCTAACACTCTTATCCACTCTTATCCACTCTGCCTACCTGTCGCCTATCTGTCTGCATTATAATCACACCAGGATAATAGGTTTTCCTCTGTGATCTCAGAATGGCACTTTTATTTCCGAAACCTACACTGTGCAGGGTTATGCCTTGTCGCACTTGCTACACCTGAAATGCATTCGCAGACAAGCACGTAGGCTGCACACCACCCACATCCATACAGACCTCAAGTCCTCTCTCCACATTATGAAACAAAAGCCGCCATTGTTCTGCACACAAAGTTATCTGGAGAACGGAGTGAGGAGGAGGAGGCGAGGGGGAAAGCGGCTTGTGTTGCCAGACAGCGTCTGCCACAAATCAGATTGTCCCACATTGTTGTGTGAAATTTCAGATGACATCAAAAGATGTTTAATTCCATCGGTCTGACGACAGGAGGGGTCATTTTGGTAGGAGCACAAGCAAGGAATTCACCAGCTAGGCCAGTGACAGGTCTGGGTGAGGGAACAAAAGCTCCAGCAAAGAAAACCTCCCTAAAACATTTCTTAGTTGCGATTCCTCACGCTTGTTAAAGTCAATGCTTCTTCCTCCACTCAGAGTCAGACCACCTCTGTGTCTTCATCATCCAACCTTTGTTACTGCTACCGACCTGACAGCGGTGGCAACATTTTATTCCTCTTATGCAAACCACCTCTGTATGATTCAAAAGAAAACGAGTTGATCTAAATGTCACTTGTCGAACCCGTTCGCTTCCTTAGAGAATGACTCTGGCATTTGTGACCTGATAAACTGCAGAAGTTATTGGAGGGAGCAGAAGCCACAGAGTTTTCTGCCAAAAAACCCCAGGGATGACGGTGAAGGGTGGGGCAGACGGGCGAGTCTCACCAGTACATGTCAGTCATCCACATCCCACACTGGGACTGGGTCATGTCAGCTGCCAAGTCTTTAATGTGATGAGCGATGGCATTGCTCAATTAAAAACCTGTCAATGTGTGAGTAAATCACCACCTTTCACACTTGACACATCAAACAAACAGTTACCGAGGCGGCCCACCCATGCCATTAATCTCTCCACGTGTGCTTGCAAACCTGCAAAAGAGTGTTTTACATGGAGGGACTCTAACAACCGCAATCTAGCAAACCATTTTTAGGCTAAATGAAAAACAACACATGAGGAAGATTGTCCAACCCTATGCTTTTTCATGAAAAGTTTGGATATATGTCCATTAGTTCTCCTGCCATAACAGAGATCAAGTGGTAATGGAAAATAAATTCCAGTCATTGTGGCCAAAATATTTTCCTGAAGTGGGTCCTTGTAATGACAAAGCATCGTGTTTGTCCCCGGCAGTAATTCACTGGCTCAGATGAATACATGAAAGTGAGGCACTGCCATATATCAAACAACCCCCCCCCCACACACACACACACCCAAATGGGCTCAGTCTGAGCCTGGCAAAGTCACATACAGCCATTTGTAATACGACCATGTATTCTCATTCCCAACTCTGCAATAAGGGCTGCAAGCCCAGCTGACACTTATGAAATATTTTCCTTGCTGACCTTAGCTACTACCGCAGCTGGGGAGATTAATTCTGTGTCAGCACACACAAACACAAATATCAACACATGCACAAGCGCGCACACACACACACACACTAACACACACATACTACCTCTACAAAACACAGCAGCAGAAACAACTCTGTTCTAGTACTAATAATTACAACTTCAGTTGATTTATTTCAGCTCAATCTGAGAGGGTGCCAGTTTCAAGGGAAGAAGACGGC
Organism: Fistularia tabacaria; assembly: GCA_901007705.1. Classification (NCBI taxonomy): domain Eukaryota; kingdom Metazoa; phylum Chordata; class Actinopteri; order Syngnathiformes; family Fistulariidae; genus Fistularia; species Fistularia tabacaria. The sequence continues at coordinate 109,072 of CAAKHD010000120.1, read as the reverse complement.
TCGATTACATCTGCAGATTCAGACAGAAAATACAACACTCACACACACAAATCAAACACAAAGTGCAGAGAGTATATGAATTCACCAGCAGTAAATAAAACAAATTGTTCCGCACTAAAGTTTTCCCGTGTAATTTAATATAATTTTTTTGAGGAACGTCTGTGCGCTCTGGGGAAAAAGGAGGGACTGGCAAATGGAACCAATCAAACACACTTTTAATCCTTGAAAGTGTTCCCCAATTCCATTCAGATTTTTCATTTGGGGTTCTCTGTCCTGCCAAAAAATTCATGAACATTCGAGTTCAGGTTGCTTAGTTGCGAAGATTTCAGTGACATCAAATAATCATCCTGCTCATAATGGAAAAAAATCAGGTTATCCATGATACGACTTTGAAAAAGAGTACATTCATTCGACTTTTTCTTGGTGTCGTCAACTTAGTGGTGCTATCATAAAGGAATCACTGCGTGTGTCATATTTTCACCTACTTCCTATTTACTGAGAAACATTTTTAGAGTATTTTACTTTACAAGCTCAAAAAAATGTCGCCTGGAATCTGTTACCAGCTCAAAAACGAATGCTGTTCACAAGTCTTTATTTTGACCAGAATCTTTATAAGGTGCTGGGCCAGAAGGTCAAGGGGCCTTAGGATAGGGTGGGAGGAAGCAGTGTAGAAAGAGGGGCTACAGGGGCAAGAGAAACAGGGGTCAGCTAAGGGTCAAGGCAAGCTGGAGAAATACCGACTCTCATTCCATCGGATGTAAAGATGTGTGGGAAATCCAAGACTATTTGAAATATGTAATAAAGTAATTAAGCTGTGGCGGACAGACAAAGAGATAGAAACTGTCTTTTTGAATTTCTGCAAAATTTTATGATTTATTTTATATGTTTATTTATTCATTTACAAAAAGCTATACCGAAAGAAAAACAATGCCAAATTGAATATGTTTGGGTAACTTTTTGCAGTTACTGAGCATGCGCTCAGTAGCTCTTGTTTGCATCTAAATAAATACAAGTTCATAATATGACGATACATGGTGGCTGATTATACTGTATACATATCAATGGCAATGGGATTTCAGTTAAATGAAATATGGTGTACAAATTCCTTATCTGGTAAATTATGTGTCAGCATGTCTTGATATTTTGGTTTCAAAGAGCTATAAAAATGCTATTAGTGTTTGTCAGTTTAAATGAACTGATTTGACCCCAAGTGTTAAATTCAATTATTTGTTAGTGAGTCCGCAGTGGTTAGCGCTTCAGCCTCAAAGCACGAAGGAAAAAACAAATGCTGTGTTAATTGGAAAATTGTGAGGGTGAATGGTTGTCTGTCTGTATATGTGTCCCTGCGATTTGCTGGCGACCAGTCCAGGGTGTACCCCACCTCTCACCCGATGGCAGCTGTGATAGGCTCCAGCCTCCCCCGCGACCCTGAGTAGACTAAGCGTCAGACGATGGATGGATTTTTGCGAGTCATATGGAATTTTCTGACTTCATTTACGAAAAAATATAGAAAAGATAAAAGAAATAGATTAAAAAAAACTGTTTTGGTTGGGAATATTATGTCAGCATGGAATAAAAATAATAAAAATCAAATAGGCACATTCCACTGCTGCAACATAGACACTATGCATATCTGCTCTCCTTGGTGGTTGCCAGTCACATAGAACACAACAGCAGATGACTTGGCTGAGTTTCTTCTTTTTTTTAAGTTTTTTTATGAAAGGTCTTTTAGTTGCCTGGAGAAACAGCAAGCTGCTTTTTGCAGTTCCTGCCAGAAGGTTGCACTACTGGTGTATCGTAAATTACTCAAGACACAATACAAGAACAGGGTTGGTGGTGCGGGGCTGAGGGGCTGTTTGGGGTAATGGGTGAAGGGAAGAGTGGAGAGTGAGGAGAGGGAGGGGTGAAAGAGTAAGTGCAGTTTTCTTTTTCATCCACAGTGATTAATGAGTTTCTGAACAAGGCAGAAAATACATCATATCACCTTTAATGGGTACACATTTCTACAGCCATAACTCAGTGTTTAAAAATAGGGAGGGGAGGGGGAAATACGGCATCATATATTCCTCCCGACGACACTTTTACGAGCCGTCCCTGCAGTATAAAGGCATTGATTGCTATTTCAAAGCTCCATGTAAGAGTCGGGGCTGAGTACCTCCAGCTGCCCGCGAAGAAGAAGATGGAGAAACTCCTCAAACACATGGGGCTCTCAGCAATGGCTGATTCCACCGAGGCTAACCTGAGAGCTCCGTGGCTGACAGTTGGGCCTCTCGGGCTCTTAAATTCTCCCTTAAACCTGTTATTTAAAAACTACTATCTCAGCGCACGTTCACCGTTGGCAGTTCATAATGAGGGGCAGAAAGGACAAAACAAGAACACTCAGAACTCTCCAAGAGGCTAAAGCTCATGGATTTTAAAAGCGAGTCCGGTGTAGGATTACTTGAGGGTTACTTCCCCAATCCAGAAATCTGTTTGTCAGTCAGGGGAGATAAAAAGCATTCCTTTCTTTGGCGTGGTATTTGGAAATAAAATTTCAGTCCGAGATCATTCTATAGCCATGCCAGTTGGCATGCTAATGTTTGCTAATTATGGGTGCTAAAGGTTGTGTCTCAGAGCTTGCACACTCTTTAACAGAACCAATGCCATGGTATATGGGAATAGAATTTCGGTCCGAGATCATTCTGCGGCCAAGCTATTTTACACGCTAGCAGTTAGCATGCTAATGTTTACTAATTGTTGGTGCTAAACGCTATTTCTCAGAGCTCGCAGCACTCCCTGACTGAACCAATGCCAGCGGTTGGCATTCATGTCAATGAGTCATTAGTGCGTTTCTTGCCCATGAAGGAGTGGTCTTTCCAGCAGAACCTGTCAATGTGCTAACTGAAAGGAAACTTGACAAGATCTTAATTCCAGGAGTCCTGTACCTCCTTTCTGAAAGGACCTGGCGAACAATGCCTTGCTATCATGCTCAGGCGGCATGTTAAATTCGAAACAGGTACTCTGAAAGTCTGCATGTATTTTTGATACGTGAGTCGTGATGATTGTTGACAGACGCTGTATTCAAAAACATTGCCGGAATGTAAATAACTGGTTGGCTGATAATAAGAAACATTTTAGGTTTATATTTCCTTCATATTGGTTAACATTTTGCCTCAGTCAGACAAGGTTCAGGTTCAGTCCAAAAGCATATAGCAGTTGAACAGGTGACTCTAAAATTTTGTGTGTGTGCACAATTTTATTGTAAATGATTGAATGTCATTAGATGCAACCATATGACTGACTGGCAGCTGGTTCAAGTAGTTATTTCCCTGCCCCCTTGGCAAATGGCAAATGTGATTGGCTCCTGCACCCCTGTGAATGAATGATTGTTGCATATTCATCTGGTAACCGGCAAAACTGTTAATTGTTCTTAATGTGTTGTTTATAAGCCAGGAACAGCAAGATACAATACATCGTCCATACTTTCCTTCCCTGTTTTTGCTTGATTTTTCAACTTAAATGCACGTTAACATTCAAAAGTTTGAAAAAAAAAATTGCGCCACTCACGAAATCTAGATGACTGGATGATGCACATGATCTGAGTGTCCTATTTTCTACCTTAAAGGTTCTCCAGGTGTTACAGTGGTATCAAATAATTGGAAGGGTTTTAAATCCTTTCAAACCTCCTTGAAAATAAGGTTGGATAAACATTTTTTCCTTTGGAACGTATAGAAAAATAGACAGGAACAAAACTGTCTGTTAAAAAAAAAACAACCACGATTTCTTTGAATCTTGTTAAGCTCAAATTCTCAGTTTATCCCAGACCACCAATCTCGTATATATATGGCAGGCTGAGGGTTCAGGACACATCACATTGGTCCAAGAAAGAACTATGAGAAAATGGGACACAGAGTGGTGAGAGTCTGCTGACTAGACTTGTTTTCCAAATTCAAAGTCTTTTCAGGCTCTCCGCTGTAAATTTAAAGTGTTAGTGTGAGCTGCTAATAAACCAAATCCGTGGCCCAGACAAGGTGATTCATTTCAGGGGGCCTGCAGGGAGAAATTCTTCTCTCACTTGCCTCTTCGGGGGGAAAAGTCAGATGAGAGAACTGCCTGTCAATATATTAGCCTGTCTCAGGATTAGATATACACTTATGAATCCAGAAAATAATTACATTGCATTCTACAAATTGGGCAGCCAGGAAGTAGAAATCATGAAAATGACACTCCAGTCATTAAGAATTTTTACAGTGCTTGTGGGAAAATGGCCCAACTTGTATTTGTGGTTTTGCCTGTATGATTCCATTCTCTTCCAAAAATGATCTGATGTGACTTTATTCTCGTCGGGAGAACCTTATAAGGTGTTCGTGCTTATTTTTGGTGACCTCATCCAATTTCTAAGCTGTAAAAGTTTGTGTTCATGCACACACCTGGAGAGCAGTTTGCAATAAATTATCCATGTTTAATATACAAACTATTATGAGAAAAAATATATATCCTGACCCCGTCTGGAAGCCTTCTGATGGGGTTTATAACCTTGTTTTGGGTGGGTCTCTCATGATGTGTTTTCTTATTTGCAGTTGTTAGTCAGGGGGAATCTGTGTGTTGTTAGTGCTTTGTGAACTGCCCTTCAAATGCAGAATCCAAGGTCAGGCTCCAGGGTCAGCAGGCATATGCTGTGCTGAAATGTCCCTGAGCAGAAGGTCTCTCCTGGCTGCAGGGCTGCTGATCTGTAGCTGAAAATGACCCGTTGACCCTTCACACAGAGCTGAAAGCAACAAGGACAGAATCAAATATGCACACAGTTACCCCTTGAGCACATGACAACAAGCATATTTATATATCATTGTGTATTTTCAGTTTCTGTATGTATTCATATTTGCCGTAAGGGTTAGGGTTAGATCGCTTCATTACCCTCTAAAAAGAAAAGGACCATGGGCACAGAACCATAACGTTTTTAAGTAATACCAAAGGTAAGGCACAGATACTCATTGTACATTTTGAGATTTATTAGTAGTTTTTTCCAAAAGTTGCACTTCTCAATTGCTCACTGAGTCCATTGGCCTCTAAATCGTAAAACATTTTTGTCAGCATTGTGGGTATCAGAGGTTAAGGTTCTGGTAGAATAACCAATTAGGACAATGCTTATCTCGGATACGACTTCAATGATTTTCTTTAAAGCTGGGAAATACCAAACACTGCAGTAGCTCCACAGGCTTCAGGTGTACATAGTCCTTCTTTCATTTTCATATGAATTTGTAGAAAAACTTTCATGAGAATAGACTGCTCAGAATGCTGTTATTTAATAGACACTCTGAGGCATTTTACTTCCATCAACACTCTATCAATAGACTGTAGAAGAATAAAATGTATTCATTTAAGAAAAATGAGTTGTTGCTTTAAATGAAGTGTGTGTTTTTTGGCTCACATTTAGAAATCAAGTCATGATGAGCTCATCACCTCTCACCTTTGAGATGAGATTTCGTGAAACCCATAGAAATGTAGCCACGGTCTCCAAACCTCAAGCAGA